>SNQJ01S0073824.1:52919-82589 GCA_010110895.2 Picea sitchensis | reverse complement strand
ACCTTCAGATGCTTCGCCCAGGGATCCTCGAGAAAGCAATAAAAGGCTTCTCAGCAAGAAACAAAGGGACCCATAAAATAATAAAATCAAGACCTAGTTGGAGTATAGGGGGTCTCATCACGAACCAACCTATTGGGTCCATGAGCAGGTAGCGGTATGCCACTACCATTCAGCTGGTAACCATGCCAGGGTAGTGGCTCTTGGTGGCATAGCCAAGAGAAAGGGGGTCTCATCACGAACTAGCCTTCTCATCTTCGTGAAATGCTTGTGGGTAACATTGTCACCACTGGTCACCACGCCAGGGCAATGTCCCTTAACTAGTCTCTTGAAAGAAAAATCAATAAGAAAAAAAGATAAAAGGCATTGAATGGGCTTGGAAACATTTGCATCCATGACAAGGTTCAACTCACCCTCTTTAGAGGCACCCACAGGTAAGCCATACATTCCCCTGTCATCACTGCACCCATTGCTCAGACATCCCTTACCACCTCACCCACTTACATGGCCTGGATTTGTCTTCACCCGGAAACATCCCACATCCAATGAGAACTAGCCCAATAGGACATCCTAACGTCCCCTCCAAACCTAGCTTGTAGAATAGCATAACGTCTTAGAGCACTTGTCAGGGAAAAAGGGGTTTTATGCACTTGTTTAAATAACTTGATTGTTAGATGTGATTGACATTGCTATAATCCCTGTGACTTATGAGCCCATGGAGGGCGTACTTGTTGTTGTTGCAGGGCCACACCTGACGGACATGTACACATGGGGAGATGATTAGTGCGGACCTCCATAGGGCTAAAAGCTCACCAGATGGATGCTGAGACTCCAACCGGGGGCAGAGACAGATCAGAGGTTTGCACCAGAAAGAGAGGAGGATGTTCCACCAGAGACAACCTGGCAGGCCTGGACCCAGGGGGTCTTGCCCTTCTCACTATGGTGTAGGCCTTGAAAGGCCCATGACGTCACCCAACATTTTGGACACTTTGGAGGTAGTTGTGTGCCAAGTGGCACGTGTGGTTTGATCCAGAGGCCTTAGGAGGCCTAACTTTTTGCTCCTGGAGGCCAATGTTGCCCTAAAAAGGCCTAACATCACCCTAAAATGGAATGATGTCACCTTTTCTGCTTGATTTAGGGTTTTATTATGTCATTTAATGTAAAAACTGGACATTACATGTAAATTGGCCATGTTGGCCTTTTTGACCTAATTCTGGTCATTGTAACTGTATAAATAAGGGATTTTCCCTTGTATTTTTTCATCATCTTTCACTCACACAAGTGTGAGGTCTGAAATTTGCGCTCTATTTGAGGTTACATGACTGAAATTTAGTGCACACTTGTTGAAGGAGGCTTATTTTGGACTATTTTGGCAATTTTCTTGGTGGAAGTGTTCAACTAGAGTATTTGCTAGATGATTCTTGGTGAATGTAAGTAATATTTATGCAATTCTTCTTCATTGAATGGTTATAGTTATGTTTATCTTGCATTTACATTAAGATTATGAAATTGCTAGCTTAAAACCCTTGGCGACTAAGCACATGTTATTGTCCTTGCCTTAATTGCTTTCACCTACTAGATTTTGCTAAGAAGCTGATTTTCTTGAAACTTTTGCTAAGGGCCTTGCCATTGCAACACCCTAGCACATTTTGCTTCATCTAAGCCGTCATTTACTTCATCTTTGAGCTAAAGAAGGAGGAAAACTACTAGGGCCTAGGGTTACCTACATCCTAGTAGCTATTTTCCCCCTAGGGTTTGGTAGTTGAAGCCTTGGGTTACTGACACTTCAACTATTGACCTCTCTTGTCCTCAGTTCTCTTACTATCATCTTTTCCTTCAAGATTTGCTGCTACCTAAAAGACACCATTTGCCGTAAAGGCACTAATCTAAGACTTGCTATTGAGTGATTGACAAAAACCACTATCAAAAACCTATACCTTAAGCTCTCTACTAACTACCCCTAACCCTAGAATAGTCTAATCTACTAACTTAGTTGCTGCTGTTACATAATAAACTACAACCATCTACTGCAGCACTAAAAGCATCTAAAAGCAATTGAAAAAGTTGATTAATGCACTACCTTACTTGCTTCTGACAAATGCTAGTATTTTGATGTTAATGAGTAATTATTCTTGGTCATTTTGAAGCCATTTTAAGGCACTAGTGAAGCTATTGTCTTATAAATATTGCTGCTACAAATTTCTGTTTGCTTCACTATATATCAACCATTGCTTTTGTTGATATAGTCCGTGGTTTTATGAAGTACTAACAAGAAGTTGTACTTGCGAAAGATATATTTTCTTGTTGCTTTGTTCTGGGCAAGTACATCTTGATACTTCACTACTTCATTGGTTAAAACCATGGGACTTTCTGATCAGTGTGACTTGTGAGAGGGGACATTTTCATAGACATCTTAACCTTGCCTTCTCAAACCCCTAGGTCACCGAGGACGTCTCCCCTGGGCCATCAAACCTAAATAGAAAGAGGCATCCTATTGAGGTGACATCGATAGGATAACCTCCGTTACGCCAATTTGCCTTTCCATTAACCTTTCCTTTGATCAAAGTACAAATTGCACGATAACATGATCCATAAATAACTCATTGCATTTTATTAAATAACAACAAATGCTAATACATGGAACTACTTGAAATCAATCTCAGAATGCCGCAATTAGATTGTAACATAGATAAAACTACCCTACAGTACCAAGGAAGACAAGTAGTATATTGATCTATAACATGCATCGACGGATCTGCAACATGCAAGTCGAATCTACTGCATGCATGAAAGGATTGCTGCATGCAATTGTCAGAACCAACGAAAAACTGAGATCTGATAGCTATGCTCCTTGGAATCTGATGAAATTTGTTCCCACTAGGTCGCTCTATCCCCTGGGCAACACATGCAATTCAGATCTGCTGCATGCAAGAAGGATATAGCTTAGATCTGCTGCATGCAAGAAGGATATAACTCGGATATGCTGCAATAATCTTGGATCTGCTGCATGCAAGAAGGATGTAGCTCGGATCTGCTGCATGCAAGAAGGATGTAGCTCGGATCTGCTGCAATAGGCTCGGATCTGCTGCATGCAAGAAAGATATAGCTTGGATCTGCTGCAATAAGCTCAGATTTTCTACATGCAAGAAAGATATATTGCATGCACTCCAGAATATGATACCAAGATAAATCCATGCCATATCTCTGATCTGAATTTGCATGAACCTAAACCTATAAATGAAGGGAATCCTTAAGGAAGGATCCAATCCTGTACTCTGAAGCCTGATGAAGAATCTGGGTGATTCTTCCGATGGACTAGGGTGTGTCTCTCAACACCGAAATCTATCAATGGTGGTGGTTTCCTTTAGAAATCCACAAAACATGAAGAAAGTCGCATGACTTCAAGTGCGCTGTCACATCTCAAGTTATCATGTGGTGTCCAAGTGGCAACAAACTCTCAACATCATCAAACACTAATGTGACATCATCGTCAAAAAGGGCTAGCGTCCAAGGGGAAAAGGATAACGTCCAAGGTGGAGAGGGATATATCTCATCTCTGCATGGGATCCAACATCCACCAATGCAACATCCTCCATCCAATGCATAATAATCTCTAGGGTACAGTGCCCAGGGTGTGGGCTTCTTGCCCAACTATGTGCAACCATGACCATATCTAGCAAATGCAAGCCCATCTATCCTTTGTCCAAGGTCTAGAAGATGTGAGAGCCTGTATCTGAGTGTGTTAAGCCATCCAATGACTCAATGTTCTACATCACACGTTCCATATCCTGTAAATAGATGCACAACATCCTGGGTGATAACAAGGGACGCCCTTCAAAGAACCATGTCAGGTGCATCCAAATCAAATCAAAGTATGGAATCAAGTAAAACCAATGTTCATGAGGTATAATAGCCCTTAGATCATACAAAGTAAGTTGTTACTTAACATAGAATCCAGATGAACAATTCACATCAAGTATCCCCTTCAAACTTCACATTAGCTGAAGACTTTATGTAAGTTGGCAAGTTTGAATATGGGAGGACTGTCATCAAACCCTATTAGGTGTGTCAACCAAAACAAGAGAGAAAAGACCCAAGTGGAGGGATATGTATCGGGGAAGTAGGAAAGAAAATAGCCTGTCAAGAGTAAGTGTGATAGTGAAACATGCTAGGCTTACTTCATTGCTTATGGAATTATTTAGTCCATTTCTATGAGCGCCTTTCTGGAGGGTGTGCTTGCTCTTGAGTTATGACTTTCTAAGCGCTACATTTTTCCAACCTCTTAATCTGCCTTTTATATTGTCCTTTTATTAATTTGAAGTCCCCTTTATAAGGTTTCGAGCTTTAGCATTCATTGCTTTGGGATTGGGGCGAACGCGGAAAGGGTACAACTCAAGTATAGACTGGTTTTTAAAATTCCTTGCTATTATTTCTTTCTTTCTTTAGCATCATTCTTTCTTTATTGTTTTTTACTTGCGGCTGCAATCAACCTCTGAGCCTTTAGCCCCTCTTCTAATGAGAGAATGAACCATGACCCATTACTGAAGTTTAGTACACCGTGACAGGCTCTAGGATGGTAAGTGTTAAGTATGGAAGGGAAACAAAATGTTACCCTTGTGAGGCCCCCCCTAGTAATAACCATTTTCCTTTGGGGTGACAACACGAGATTAGAGTACAAATGCTGGCCACCAAGGTGAAACAAGGAAACAAACATAACTTCTTGAGCTTATGATTCATTATCCAACTTCAACCAATAATCCTCATTCATATGCCTAGTATATTAAGCACTGTTAAATTTTGAGCTTGATTTCTTATGCGGATTATTTCTTTATTTTCTTCAACACTTTGACTCCAGCTTAATACATTTCAACAATATAGAATCATAACTGAATAGCAATAATTATGTAGATACGTAAGCATGCACATCAACAACACATATACCTTGGGGAAACCTTGTACAGGGAGAAAATCCTCATCAAACGATATTCCTTTATTGCATTAATAATGTAAGATCACTTACAAATATCCACCATGAAAACTCTGCTCTTAAAGAGCTTGCCAAGTTGACTCTTACCTGACAGTGAACTAAGAGACCTTGCTGATATCTAGACTCCTGTTACAGGCCAGCACTGAAGAAGTATCCGAGTTGCCTTCAAAGACTGAGATACACTGCCTCTTAAGAACTGATATATCAGATCTGAATGGGTTGTTGATGCTGCCTCTTTTTGACTGATACATGCCTCTAATTAGCACTGGTACAGCTGCCTTTATAGGACTGATATGCACCTCTGTTTAGCACTTGTAATGCTGCCTCTATAGGTTTGATATGCGCCTCTGTAATGCTGCCTCTATAGGACTGAAATGCACCTCTGTAAAGCTGCCACTATAGGACTGATATGTGCCTCTGTTTAGCAGCCTCTATAGCTTCACCTTTACCCTGCATAGCAATTGTGTAGAAGAGAGGGGGTCGACCTCTGCTTATAAAGGAATGAATAGGAGAAGAGGAGAGGGCTCAAATTAGAGGTAAGAAGGCATGCTTGACATAACTTAACTTCACACTTTAGTTCGAAAATAGAACTAGACTTGAGACTTCAGTTACAACTCACCCTTGACTTGGCATGCATGCGTACTAACTTAGCATGCACATGTAATGCATGCATGCAACATGCAACATGTATGCATGCAACATGCGACAACTTGACAACTTTGACTTTGACCCAGACATGCAACTTTGACTTCTACAACTCGACTCTTTACAAGGAAATTCAAATTTCTCTTCATGGTGGATAATGTTACACATGCCAACACACTAGATCAATACATTTATATCATTTGCAATATTAGGAATATCGTTTGTTTCTAGCTCATAGGAATTTAAAATTCAACCTAACTTTTACTAGATGCCTTGACTTTTGCTCATGGCTCACAAGGCTTGACTAGGCTCACAGAGTTTGTACGTTACCCCTGACTTTTGCACTACTCTGTCTATGCTGACAGAGGTTGTACGTCCCCCCTAACTTTTGCACTAGACTGTTTATGCTCACAGAGGTTGTATGTTCCCCCTGACTTTTGCATTAGAGTTACATAGCATCTCGTTTGTCCTGACTTTTGGTTTGACTCATAGAGGTTGTACGTTCCCCCTGGCTTTTGTCAACACCTCACAAGACTAGTTGATTCTCCAAATCTCCCTGTCTAGCCTCAGGGTGGCCCATATGGCCTCTCATTGTAGAATGACTGTTGATGCTGCCAAATTTAACAAGCACAACACTTTGTATGAAAGAAGAACTAATGTATCGCATGGTGACGCCGGCTTACCATCTCCCAAAGACTGTGCTGATTGAATGTGATGAGCTTCGCTGATCAAGAGTGAAAGAGACACCTGAGGGGGGCTGTTGGGCTACCATGGGTGGAGTTGGTGATCATCATCATCATCATCATCATCGGGATCATTGTCTTCATTGTGGGTCTCGAGACATGATCTCCTCTAGTTACCCCTATGCATGGGGGGTTAACATGCCTCAAGGCTAGTAATCTCTTGTCTAATCAAGACAAACCATGAAAACCAAGGCCCTAAAGAATATTTAAAACCCTTGGCAAGCAGTATAAAACTAATCAAGACAAAAGATAAGCACTTACCAAATCGTTTTAAGGAAGATGGAAGAGATACAAATCCGAGATGTCCTCCCAAGTAGTCGTGCAACTCCTCAATGGATCGATATTGCTAGATTTAGTAGAAACTTGAACATTCACAATAGTCTTTGAAGTAAGAAGAATAACCAAGAAAGAAATTGCTCCAAGAATTAACACCAAAAAACACCAAGTAAAAAATCTTTTATTAATGGCTTGAAATGATCTCTCCAACAATTCATAACAATTTGGAATGAGAGAAGGGCCTTTATTTATAGATGAGACTTGTTATCGCATAGATTGTAGTTTGGGCAAAGCCCAACCCAAACACCAAGTGTGTGACAGAAGTGGGAGCACCTATCATTGTCACCTCAATAGATGTCCCCCTCGTTTTAGTGAAGGACAAGTCCAACACAAGGGAGGCTTCCTAGCTGACCCTAAGGGGATTGCGATGGGAGAAAGGAAGAGTTTGAAGGGTACCCCTATAGGTCAAGGTCAAGGATAAGAACGAGGCTTGGAGAAAGAGTCTAAGGAGATGGTAAATGGTTGCTAAGGTTGTGTACCTGCAAAAAAACGTTAGACCTGCTCAAACAAGACAATATATGATGATAGAAGCCTCAAAACTGATGAGGAATCAACAAGAAACCTTGCTGTCCCAAGATTGTAGCAGTATGAAAGTATATATATGCAGTAAAAAAACTATAACAACTGCAAATTAAACCACCAAAATCAAGTATATGATGTTGGAAAATTTAGCTAGCAATCAGTGTACAACCTTCCAATATTTGAACCAAGACTTTGATAGTAAGAGAGGGCTGTTATTAAGTGTGATGATCAGATTTTTATAACAGCCTTATGGCTATAAAAAACTTTTACTACAGCAGCAAGTTCTAGCCACTAAAATCAACAAGCAATCCACCCAAACAAAGGCCTTTAAGCAGTAGATCAATTATGACAGCTTGCAAGTAAATTTCAGCGGTAGAAAAGTGAGTAAAAGAGTAGAAGATAGTGATTTTGCTGCAGCCCTATTGGCTGTAGCTTAATGCTTGTTACAACATCTTAATTACTTGGCAAATCAAGATGCCCTTGAGGAACAAGATAGCTTAGAACATGTAAAATTTAATTCCAAACTAGAACAATTCAATCTCCTTGAAATCACGTTTACCAATTCACAGTATTCAATCTCCAATGCAAAGATTAGAGTCTTTATCTATTGGGTAATGTAGTCTCTTGTTTATGAGCTAGGGTTTAGCACTCATCTAGGGGTGTAAGCGCTTTTAGTCCCTCGAGAAGATAAACCTTAGCAAGGTCTTGCTACAGGGTGTAAACCCTTTTACTCCTTGTAGCAACCCTTTTAAGCCTTTTCAATAACAATAAAAGAGAAATTCCTTGATGGAGGTTGTATGCCSTTATACTCCTCCAAGGGTTTGGCAAAATAACCTTGAAATCAAGAAGAAACACACAAAATTGTAGAAATTCCTTACCTAATCCAAGAGATAGAATGAAAAACCCTTACTTATCAAAGATATTCCACCACAATTGCCAAGAACAAGCATGCAAGATAAGTCGCTAGCCTTTCCTCCACCAATAGACAAGTAAAGCATCCATTTGCACAAGAGACAAGAGATAACGAGTTATGATAAAATAAAAGTGAGATGGCCTCTATTTATATGAGGCCATCTAAACCAATATGTCCACATTTAATTGTCAACAACAAATTAAAAGAGGGCCGACCCCATTTATTTTCCTTTACAACTTTCAAAAATAAAATTTACATAAAGTAAAACCCTCAAAGGGGTGACGTCATGCCCTAGAAGGGCGACGTTTAGCCTCAATATGAAAATCATTTGGCCTCCAAAGGCCATGTGTCAAGCTCTCATGTGCTAGAGTGCTATGCCATGCCTCTCCTTCCTTCAAACCACATCACATCACGTCCAATATCATCAAGCCCACCAAAATCCTAGCCTCTACATGACGTCGAGGCTTAGAAGGTGATGTCCTAGGCCTCCAAAGGCCATTGTCCAAGTGCAAAGGGCTACGATGTCATCCTCTAGTGCTGTCAAGGTGCCTCCAAAGGCAATGTTCGTCACCTCATCTGCACAAGAGCTCTGGGGTCCTCTGCCCATTCTATGGGGTATGGCATCCATCCTTGGGGTCTTCAAGTCCCCATGAAGGTCAAAATGGCACAATTCCTCCATGTAATGGCTCTTCACCTGACAAGATCCTGCAAAGACGAACAAGTACGCCATCCAAGGGTCCACAAGTCACTTGTATCATGCCAAATAAGCCATATTTAATAAAAGAACCACCCGAACATGTGCATTAAATCCCCCCTTTTCAAACTAAACAAATTCTCAAAGACCTTATAAAATTTGCCAAATTTAAGTATGGGAGGGTTGTCATGGTGCCCTATTGGGTAGACCAATCCCCGAGTCAAGGAGTGTTTCCCAAAAAGACCCTCTCTAAGTCATGCAAATGAGTATGAGGTGGATGGGGGTGTAACTTTTGGGCATGGGGTTCTTGACATATCAAGGGCTCATATTGTTTCATTTATGGGTGCCTTTGTGGAGGGTGTGTTGCATCCCTCGTTTGCAATACAACCTTTTTCCAAGCCCTTTTATTTACCATTAATTTATTATGGTCCAAAGCATTGAGTGCTAGATGCAAGGAAAGTAAGGATTACTGCAATGCCACTTGGAGCTAGGAACACATTGAGTGCCATGTGCAAGGAAAGTAAAAGACACTGCAAATGCATTCCCTTAGCGAGCGAGACATTTATTAATTATGTATTTTCTTTTTTTAAAGGTCCTTCAATTTTTTATGGAGAAGCGTTTCAATGCTCTCAGGACCTTAGGGTGAGCATCTAGAGGGATAATTTATGGCTTTTAACTTTTTCCAGCTACAACACCTTTGGGCCTTTAGCCCCTTCTTCCCATCAGCCCAATACCCAAAAGCCCTCCTTGGGGTCAATGAGCCCAAAAACCCAAAATCCCTCCTTGGGGTCAATGAGCCAAAAAACCCAAAACATGAGGAAATGAAAGGGAAGAGGTGTGGAAAGTGATAATTATGTTCGAGAATGGTATGGTGACCCTTCAAGGAGACCCCCTAGTAGCAACCCTTTTCCCGAGGGTGACCCACTTGCTAGGAATCCAAGTCAACAACCAAGGTGAAATAAGGCAAAAGGTATAATTTCCGAGCAAACATTTTCATAATCAAGAAAGGACTCTTTGCAATATGCTCAAATGCTTCAATTATTAAAGTGACACTTTCCACGAGACTAGACTTGTTACCTCATGAAGCAAGATCTGTTGTCCTCTGTGGGTCCAGCTGGTGTGGAGGACGCTGCTACTTTGTTGTTGATAAATAGTGATGTGGTCGAGAAGAAGGGCTTTGTCTGGTCATTTGGCTCTTGGCACTGTTATCGCGCAGTTTCTAGTTAGGATAAAAGGCTTGAGTTTTGTAGGTCAAACTGGCGTAACAGGAACCTATCCCACCCAATGTCACCATGATGGGAATGTTCTTTCTATTTAGGGAGGTGAGGCCCAGGGGAGACGTCCCTGGTGACCTAGGGTTTTGAGGAGGCAAGAGGATGATAAGACAAGGGTAAGTTTCCCACCTCACAAGACACCACCAAACAGATGGTCCAGGCTAAACAACCAATAATGAAGAAAACCCCCAAAGAAGTACCCCTGTCTGGAACAAAGCATCAACAAACTGATATATGCAAACTATTTCAATTGGTTAACACTTCATATAAATGACTATCTGATAAACATATAATCAATTTAGCAATAAGTGTTGACAAAGTCAATGTTTATAAATAGCAATGGAAATTGTCACTTCACCAATAAGTATTGGAATGATATGGCATTCAAAGTAATAGATCAACACTTCATTCAATTTATGCCTAAATTACCATTCAATTGCTCATAAAACAAAACGTTTGCTGCACCAATGATGTAAATAGCTAAGGATGACGACAACACTTAGGGTTAGTAGGTTAGCTTAGGCTAGGGTTAGTGAAGTTAGGGTTTTAATTCAAAGTTTTGAGAGTGTTTAGATCAAGTCCACTTGAGCGCGTGAAGTCTCTCTGGATCAATGCCTTGGGGGGTAAAATGGAGTCAAAAAGATGAAGGACGCAAGAGTTGAAGCAGACAAAGGTCAAACGGCTAAGGACTAGAGGGAGAAGTTTTGAGGTGTTGCTAAGGCAAGGCCTCAAAATCAAAACCCTAGGGGAGAGAGGCTCACTCCGGTGATGCTATGGCAAGGCCTCGTGCTTTCTCCTCCTTCCTTAGGTCAACTGGCAAACAACTAGCTAAGAAATGAAGCATAAAACCAAGAAAGAAAATCTAATGAGGGAGAGTGTTGCTACAGCAAGGGTCTTTCATTAAACCCTAGAAGAAAAACGACCCTAAGTGTAGATAACCTAGGCCTAGGACGTCTTCTTCTTCTTGATTTCTAGATAGTACAACTAGCACTAAATGAAGAGACAAAGAGGGTGTAGCTATGGCTAGGCTCTCTCTTCTCTATCAATGGCTGAAAATTTCTCTATCAGGGGACATGAGACAAGGACCTACTTGTGTGCTTGTCACCGAGGGTTTTGTCCAGCAAAATCATAAACATACGCAAGAAATTAAACTACAACCATTCATTCAAGAAGTTTTGCAGAAAAATACTTACAATTCACCAAGAAATATAAATGCAAACCCTAGTTGTAACACCTTACTTCAAGAGAAATGCCAAAATATGCCAAAAATGTCTTTCTTCAACAAGTGCATCTCACTAAAATCAACCAAATACCCAAGAGGGCGCAAATTTCAGACCTCCTTATGGAGTGAATCAGTGATCATGAAAAAATGAAGGAGAAAATCCTCCATTTATACAATATCATGACCTACTTTTAGTTTTTAGGTCATGTAAAAGGCCGACAAGGCCAAAATACCAAAATCATACTGTTTTACATTAAATTGTCAGATTAAATCCCAAATCAAGATGAAAAGAGAGTAAAATCCCCTCCAAGGGAGACGTTAGCCCCCTTTAAGGCAGATGGGGCGTCTTGGAGCAAAACGTTAGCCCTCCTTGAGCTTCTCCAACTTGCCACACGTGCCACTGCTACCTAGTCTGCCTCCCAAAACGTCCATGATGTTGGGTGATGTCATGGTCAAGGTGGTGACGTCCTAGGCCTCCCAAGGCCAACGTTCCACTGAGAAAGGGTCATCCCCCCTAGGTCAAGCTCTGCCGGGGTGCCTCTGGTGGAATGTCCTCTTCTCCTTTGGTGCAAAGCTCTAGATCCATCTCTATCCTGTATCTCCCCCCTGATGGGGTCTCAACATCCACCTGATGGGCTCTTCAGCCCCATGGAGGTACGAATTGATCATCTCCCCATGTGTACCGATCCAAGATGGTACCTGTCCGTCGGGCATGGTCCTGCACATCAAAAGCTACGCCCTCCATGGGCTCATCAGTCACAGGGATCATAGCAATGTCAATCACATTTCATCATCAATATTAATAAACATATGCATAAAACCCCTAATAGATCAGTCAATAGCTCAAAGACATTACACAAACCTACTATACAAGTCTGGGAAAAGGGCAAGGCATCCTATTGGGCTAGTGTCCACTGAATAAGGGAAGCTCCCGGAAGAGACCTCTTCCAAGCCATGTAAGTGGATGAAGTGGTCAAGGGATGTCCATGCAGGTGGGCGCAATGAGGACCAAGGGTGCAAGATGTTACCTGTGGGTGCCTTTGTAGAAGGCGAGCTGTACCTGTCATGGATGTAGTTCTTTCCAAGCCCATTCATGCCTTTATTCTTTTTGTTATTTTATCTTTTATTGCTTTTCCTTTTCTTTTGCTGAAGAGATAATCAGGGGACACTGCCCTGGCGTGGTGACCATTGGTGACAGCGTTACCCACAAGCACTTTCGCAGAAATGAGAAGGTTGGCTCGTGATGAGACCCCCTTTCCGTTTTCCATGCAACCAAAGCTCATTGCCCTGGTGTGGTAACCAGTTGATGGCAATGTCATACTGCTAGGTACCCATGGACCTAATAGGTTGGCTCGTGATGAGAGCCCCTATCCTCTGGTTAGGTCTTGTTTTATTATTTTTTAGGGTCCCTCTTGTTTCTTGTTGAGAATCCTTTTATTTCTTTCTCGGGGATCCTTGGGCGAAGCATCTCGAGGTTTTATTCTTAGGCTTTTATCTTTTACCAGCTTGCTTTTACCTTCTGGGTGTTTAGCCCCTTCTTCCCACTAGATAAGGTGCAACCCTAGAAATAGGTCAACCCAGTGCCCGGACAAGTGGAATGGGATAGGTGAGCGGGAAACAAGATGGAAAAGTGAAACTGTGAAGGGAGCGGACGATGGCTTCTCAGAGACAACTCCGAGTGGCTAACCAAAACCAACAGATACAGGCTTACTAGGTCATCCTGTCAATCCCCAAAACATGGTCAAGTGGGCAAGTGTAAGATCCAAGCAGTTGTTAGAAATAAAAGGAATCATATACATACATTCAATGGTTTTGATGATCAAAGTGACACATACCATGATACCTGAACTAATTACCTCATGAAGCAAGAACCCTCTCTGACACAAGACCAAGCCGATGGTGGTGGAGGCTGCTGCTTTTGACAGGATAAAGATGCTAGAAGAGAGAAAAGGCGGGCCCTCCATGGCCATGTTGAAGTCAATCCTGCTCTCGGTACTCCATGTCTAGGACCTGTGGACCTCAAGATATGATCTCTTTGTTATCCCTGAAAGTGGGGGATAACATCTGGCTCCAACTCGGGGACATGTGCTCACCGTAGAGCGCATGAGAATCTCAGCATCTCTGGCATAACCTGCTGACCTGCTTGATCTCAAGTAGAAGCATCAGTAACAAAAACGGGGCGGTAATGTCACCCCAACATATATAGCTAAAAATAAAGACTGAAATAACACAATCAATAAGGTGAGTGTGAAAGCAAACTAGCATGCAATGCAGATGGTATAATACACGAATGCAAAATACCTACTTACCTGTACTTACCTGTGAAGTCAGGTTCCCCCACCTTGGTGGGGTTTGAGGAGGCGCCCGCTGATCGGTAATGGATGTCTTCTTCCTTCCAAAGTAGTCAAATAGTAGGAATCATCAATTGCTTCTCGTCTGACTTTGAAAGGTCCTAGCCACGACTGAATGCTTCCTTTGACATTAGTTGGCTCTCCCTTCTGGGTATCCCACATCCATACTATATCTCCTTCCTTGTATTTCCTGATCTTGTATTTGGTTGTCTCTGGGACGACCCGGGTGTATTGTGCAGAGGGAGGAGGGTGGGCTTCTGCTGTAAATACTTCCTGTTGGGACGGATTAATCTGTACGTCGTCTTCTGGTCTTTTCATAGTCCCGGTTTCCTTGCCTTTAAATTCATCTAGGAGTTGTTGGTATTCTTCCCTTTTGGGCCATTTAATCTGATCAAAGTTCTCTTCTGTCGCGAAAGGCATATCTTCAGGAGCAAACTTATGAAGAGTTTGTATGATCTCATCATGTGCCTTGTCATTTTTGACCGGGTGACTAGTTTCTTGCACATGGGTTTCAGTTACTGGCTCATTCAGGAGACGGCCTTTTATTCCATCTTTCAAAGTAATTTCTATAAAAGAAAGGTCCATCTCAAGGGTGCCGCCCAACATTGAAGCAAATTTCCTAGATAACAACATTCCCCACACATCTGGGACGTCTACTATCACGATGTCGATGTGGATTACTTTCTCGAGTATTCTTTAAGGCAAATTTCCACATTCTCAACTACTCCATATGTGGGTATGGCCTTGAATTCGAAACCACACACATTCCTGTAAGGGCGTGTGACCTTCAAACCTAATTGTTGCATGACTTTAAAAGGCATTATGTTGGCACCTGCCCCTGTATCCAACATGCAGTTGTGAGGCTCTTATTGTTCATTATCAAAGTCATGAAGAAAGGAGGATTTTCACCGTATTGGACCCTGAAGTGATCAACTTGCAGCATAATAGGGGGGTCCATGGGTCCATCTGATCCTTGAAAGACATTGTCGAAATGTTCTTTGATAGATGGCACCTTAATGACTTCTTTTAGGGGAATGGTTACATGTATCTTAGATAATGCACCTTCAAAGTCAAAGTTCAAGTCAACCCTCTCAGTCTTGGATGTCTTGGGAAGAAGTACGTCCAAAGAAGGGGGTTTTGTTTGCTCGGCGGTAGGTTGGCTCAGTTTCTTTCTTCTATACACTTGGAATTCTTGTTTCTTCAACTTTTCTTTAGATTCCTGGTCTAGGTTGTTTATTATTGCCATTCTAGCTTTCCTGGCTGCTTCTCTTATGGCCTCTTGATGTTCTTCAGCGGTGATATTTATTTGAGGGCCTTCCATGAAATGGCCTATATTGTTTGCTTGTTGATGGTCATTATCACTGTAAGGACATTCATGCTCCCAATGGGCTTTGCTGCATTCAAGGCACCAGGGGTTTTCATCAACAACGTTTGTAGGGGCTAAGGTGTTTGGAACCTCTTGCTCATTCTTTGGCTTATAAAATTGGTTCCCCTTTTGAAACTGCCCTTTGTACGAGACCCTGGGCGCTTGGCTTTGAGATCTTTCCAAGTTGACAATCCTACTCATCATTTGTTCTTGATTCTTCATGATACCATCCATAGAAGCTTGCAACTTGGCTATACTGGCACAAAGGTTCGAGGTGGGCTCGGTATTGTGGACTACCTTTGGTTTGGTGTCCACTTTCCCCCCTTGGATTTGCGGAAGGCTCAATTTTAGATGAGATGAGGTGAGCCTCAATTCTAGTAGCAAGCTCTTGGGGTTCTTGAACTGACTGGGGGTTTTTGTCCTTGAGGAGATACCCTAATTGGCCATTGAAAGACTTGGTATAGATGTGGACAAGGTAATCGTCTTTAGGATGATGGCTTGCAGGGATCTTCTGCAGGAAGGTTTCAAACCTAGTATGGAACTCTCGAATAGACTCATTTTCATGTTTCCAAAGGTTATTCAGTCGGGTAAGGAGCATATTAGGGTCTTCTTTGATACTCCACCTCTTGAGAAAGACCTCTTCTAGTTTGTCCATGGTTTTAATGCTACCATCGGGAAGGCTCGGGTACCGACGTCTTGAAGCATCATAGAGGGTAGCGGAGAACAACTTCATGACTAAGTCTTCAACATCATCACTAATGGGATGAAGCTGAAGAAACTCCCAAAACCTGCTCATGTGCTCTTCGACACTAATTGCATCAGTACTGGTAAACTTAGGCAACCATTTCTCATACTTGGCTGGCATTTGCCTAGGGTAGCCTGGTATGGCTGACATGTCTAGTGGTTTGAAGAGAGTAGATGACCATTGTCTTTGATTGTTGGCTGGGTTCGTTGTAGTGGTCTGAGAACTAGACATGATTTTCAAAGGAAGACTCTTTCTGAAAAGTGATTTTACAACAGGAGAGTTCTTGGGAGGTTTCCTTCTGAAAGATAAAGGAGGATTATTGAACCTCTTTTTGGTTTGTGGAGTCGCTAGATAGTTTACTTGAAACTACCAAAGAAAAGGGAAAACACCCTTGTGGAGTCACTAGGTAAGCTTGTAAGATAAAGGCTCTAGAGGCAAGGCTTACTGAAAAAGTGTCGTTTGAGGAAGTTTTGACTTAGTGTTCCCCGGCAATGGCGCCAAAATGTTATCGTGCAGTTTGTAGTTAGGATAAAAGGCTTGAGTTTTGTAGGTCAAACTGGCGTAACATGAACCTATCCCACCCAATGTCACCATGATGGGAAGGTTCTTTCTATTTAGGGAGGTGAGGCCCAGGGGAGACAT
Organism: Picea sitchensis; assembly: GCA_010110895.2. Lineage (NCBI taxonomy): Eukaryota > Viridiplantae > Streptophyta > Pinopsida > Pinales > Pinaceae > Picea > Picea sitchensis. The sequence goes on along the minus strand of SNQJ01S0073824.1, from coordinate 66,152 downwards.
CCCCGGTGACTTGGGGTATTGAGGAGGCAAGAGGATGATAAGACAAGGGTAAGTTTCCCCCCTCACAAGTAACCACCAAACAGATAGTCCCGGCTAAACAACCAATAATGAAGTAAAACCCCCAAAGAAGTACACTTGCCTGGAACAAAGCATCAACAAACTGATATATGCAAACTATTTCAATGGGTTAGCACTTCATATAAATGACTATCTGATAAACATATAAGCAATTTAGCAATAAATGTTGATGAAGTCAATGTTTATAAATAGCAATGAAAATTGTCACTTCACCAATAAGTACTGGAATGATATGGCATTCAAAGTAACAGATCAACACTTCATTCAATTTATGCCTAAATTACCATTCAATTGCTCATAAAACAAAACGTTTGCTGCACCAATGATGTAAATAGCTAAGGATGACGACAACACTTAGGGTTAGTAGGTTAGCTTAGGCTAGGGTTAGTGAAGTTAGGGTTTTAATTCAAAGTTTTGGGAGTGTTTAGATCAAGTCCACTTCAACGCGTGAGGTCTCTCTGGATTAGTGCCTTGGGGGATAAAATGGAGTCAAAACGATGAAGGACGCAAGAGTTGAAGGAGACAAAGGTCAAACGGCTAAGGACTAGCGGGAGAAGTTTTGAGGTGTTGCTAAGGCAAGGCCTCAAAATAAAAATCCCAGGGGAGAGAGGCTCAATCTGGTGTTGCTATGTCAAGGCCTCGTGCTCTCTCCTCCTTCCTTAGGTCAACTGGCAAACGACTAGCTAAGAAATGAAGCATAAAACCAAGAAAGAAAATCTAATGAGGGAGAGTGTTGCTACAACAAGGCTCTTTCATTAAACCCTAGAATAAAAACGACCCTAAGTGTAGATAACCTAGGCCTAGGACGTCTCCTTCTTCTTGATTTCCATATAGTACAACTAGCACTAAATGAAGAGAGAAAGAGGGTGTAGCTACGACTAGGCTCTCTCTTCTCTATCAATGGCTGAAAATTTCTCTATCAGGGGACATGAGACAAGGACCTACTTGTGTGCTTGTCACCTAGGGTTTTGTCCAGCAAAATCATAAACATATGCAAGAAATTAAACTACAACCATTCATTCAAGAAGTTTTGCAGAAAAATACTTTCAATTCACCAAGAAATATAAATGCAAACCCTAGTTGTAACACCTTCCTTCAAGAGAAATGCCAAAATATGCCAAAAATGTCTTCCTTCAACAAGTGCGCCTCACTAAAATCATCCAAATACCCAAGAGAGGGCGCAAATTTCAGACCTCCTTATGGAGTGAATCAGTGATGATGAAAAAATGAAGGAGAATATCCTCCATTTATACAATATCATGACCTAATTTTAGTTTTTAGGTCATGTAAAAGGCCGACAAGGCCAAAATACCAAAATCATACTGTTTTACATTAAATTGTCAAATTAAATCCTAAATCAAGCTGAAAAGAGAGTAAAATCCCCTCCAAGGGAGACCTTAGCCCCCTTTAGGGCAGTTGGGGCGTCCTGGAGCAAAAYGTTAGCCCTCCTTGGGCTTCTCCAACCTGCCACACATGCCACTGCTGCCTAGTYTGCCTCCCAAAACGTCCATGATGTTGGGTTACGTCATGGTCAAGGTGGTGACGCCCTAGGCCTCCCAAAGCCAACGTTTCACTGAGAAAGGGTCATCCCCCCTAGGTCAAGCTCTGCCGGGGTGCCTATGGTGGAACGTCCTTTTCTCCTTTGGTGCAAAGCTTCGGATCCATCTCTATCCTGTATCTCTCCCCTGATGGGGTCTCAACATCCACCTGATGGGCTCTTCAGCCCCATGGAGGTCCGAACTGATCATCTCCCCATGTGTAACGATCCAAGATGGTACCTGTCCGTCGGGCATGGTCCTGCACATCAAAAGCTACGCCCTCCATGGGCTCATCAGTCACAGGGATCATAGCAATGTCAATCACATTTCATCATCAATATTAATAAACATATGCATAAAACCCCTAATAGATCAGTCAATAGCTCAAAGACATTACACAAACCTACTATACAAGTCTGGGAGGGCAAGGCATCCTTTTGGGCTAGTGTCCACTGAATAAGGGAAGTTCCCGGAAGAGACCTCTTCCAAGCCATGTAAGTGGATGAAGTGGTCAAGGGATGTCCAAGCAGGTGGGTGCAACGAGGACCAAGGGTGCAAGATGTTACCTGTGGGTGCCTTTGTAGAAGGCGAGCTATATCTGTCATGGATGCAATTCTTTCCAAGCCCTTTTATGCCTTTATTCTTTTTGTTATTTTATCTTTTATTGGTTTTCCTTTTCTTTTGCTCAAGAGATAATCAAGGGACACTGCCCTGGCGTGGTGACCAACGGTGACAACGTTACCCACAAGCACTTTCGCAGAAATTAGAAGGCTGGCTCGTGATGAGACCGTCTTTCCCTTGGCCATGCAACCAAAGATCATTGCCTTGGTGTGGTAACCAGCTGATGGCAATGTCATACTGCTAGGTACCCATGGACCTAATAGGCTGGCTCGTGATGAGTCCCCCTATCCTCTGGTTAGGTCTTGTTTTATTATTTTTTAGGGTCCCTCTTGTTTCTTGTTGAGAAGCTTTTTATTGCTTTCTCGGGGATCCCTGGGCGAAGCATCTCGAGGTTTTATTCTTAGGCTTTTATCTTTTACCAGCTTGCTTTTACCTTCTGGGCCTTTAGCCCCTTCTTCCGACTAGATAAGGCACAACCCTAGAAATAGGTCAACCCAGTGCCTAGACAATTGGAATGGGACAGGTGAGCGGAAAACAAGATGGAAAAGTGAAACTATGAAGGGAGTGGAGGATGGCTTCTCAGAGACAACCCCGAGTGGCTAACCAAAACCAACAGACACAGGCTTACTAGGACATCCTGTCAATCCCCAAAACATGGTCAAGTGGGCAAGTGTAAGATCCAAGCAGTGGTTAGAAATAAAAGGAATCAGATGCATATATTCAATGGTTTTGATGATCAATGTTACACATACCATGATACCTGAACTAATTACCTCATGAAGCAAGAACCCTCTTTGACACAAGACCAAGCCGATGGTGGTGGAGGCTGCTGCTGTTGACAGGATCCACTGTCATCCTCTCCTTCACAAATTCCATCCTACAAATTGTTAAAAATCAGAGTGTGTTTGATCATTCTGGACTATTCTGGGTAATTTTCTTTGCCGGTCAGCACCATGCCAACAATGGATATGAGAGTGCATTTTCCCATAGACGGCACCAATAGTTGCAATATCAACCAGAGAAATTATTCAAATGGTGAGCTAGAGAGAGGTCTACTTCTCCATATTATGAGACAATTAGAAGCCGGGCATGCAATAGGCATCTTCATTCCTTGTTCACACGACCCAGCAGTTACTAAAATAACTGAACAACACCATAGAACTGAAATTAGAGATGTTCAACAACATTTGGTCTCTAGTGTCACTGTCTGATTAGTCAGTACATTGTATCCATTCACAGTGCAGGACTGTATCTATGACCATTGGGAATTCAAGAATTTATCAGAAAATGTTGAAATTCGTGAACCATACGATGGGAGATGGCTTGAAGAGAATGCCATGCATGGAGATATTTGAATGATATAATGACAGAAGAAATTAGTGAAGACGATTTGACAGAAGAAATTGGTGAAGACTATAGGTAACTGCATTGGGGGAGAATACTATTCTGCTTCACTGTATATGAGATTTCGGCCACCAATTAGATGCCTTTTGCTTGCTCCCAAACCTGGAAACCCTACGCGATGGAAATCAGGAGGGAAACGAGTTCATTCTGCAACAAATATCATTGAATCCGAAGGCAATAAAAAATGTCTTACGGTGATATAGAGATCGAGGATATGGAGCAAATAATTACAGGCCTTCACATATCCATGCCTGTGCACTGATCTCAAGATAATGAAAGACAGGGTTTGGAGAAAGCCAAATCCTCTGCAATTACAGTTGCATGAAGGAGCATATTAGGGTCAACAATCTGTCGGCTCCACAGACTTTACGTTCAAAGGAGATTTCAAACGACGAGTTGGGCGTATGATGAGCTGGGTGTATTCAGAGCCAAGGGGGGGAGAGATAGACAGAGGTAACACTAGCTTTGATGTAGAGAGACAGATCTCAGAGGGAATAAACAAAGAGACAGACCTGAGGGAATAAACAGATTCGAAAGATGCTTCTGCATGAGGGAAAGAATTACGGAGTTAAAACCAGCTCTGATACCACTGTCAGGCCAGGGATGGGCAGAGGGAATAAGTAACTCCACGGATGATTTATTTCATTAACTGACATCATGCATATATACAAGAGGAAGTGACCTTTGGTTTCATCTTCCAAGAGGTCCAAATGACTCTTCCTATTCACCTACGACTCTTCATATTTCTCCTAGCTTAATATTTACAAGGATATTTAGAATGTACCTCAATCCCTAAGGATTAGGTATATAACATATTCAACATATTACTAATATTTCTACCTTTGAGTAAGACTTTAGTTTTATAAATCTGCTTGAGTGGACTTAAACTGTTTTCTATAGTTTTGGTTTAAGGTTGAAATTTCAGACAATTATTGACTTGAGACAGTTGGTTCTGTTTTGTCTATTTTATGAAGCTGCACCAGAAAGTTGTTTTTTTTTGGGTGGACCTGTTTTTTCCTTGGAACTGTCTATTTGATTGGCACAGATTTTAAGAGGATGCCAAAAAAAGCAAACATGAGATTGATAACTTCTTTTCCAAATCAATTACTCGTGTCTTAAGTTTTAACACTACAGGTATGTGCTTATATAACAAAATTTTGAAAACTTATGGATAGATGATTGAATAGTTTACCTGTCCAACATGTTGAGAATCAGAAAATGTTAATCTTAATAGTTGTGACACTGTCGTAGTAGTTCGATCATGTTAACAATAGTGCTACTTCAGTGTAAATATAGAGGCAGCCCTGTCCATTTTCCTGGCTTCAAGTCAATAAGTTTTGAAAAGCATTAAGGTGAAATGTGTTGATGTATTCTATCAGTAGCAGTCTGTATCAGTTAAGTTACATGAAAATTATTTTACCGTTTTTGGGTCTTGCAGAAAGCAGCTTCTTCGGTAGGTAGAAAAATTACAGTGCTTCGGCAAGTTGGAGCAGCTGCTGATCACCCTATTGATCCATCATATCCAGAAGGCGCATATCTTACCAACATTCTACTTAGAATACTTTAACTGGTAAATTCTTCATTGTAATTATTTTTGAAAATGTTATATAAGTTCTGAAGGTATTCAAAATTTAGTTGTTCTCTTTAAATAGTATTGTTAGATGCTCGGTGTAACAATTCTATGAGCTTTGAATATTTTCAGAAAGTAGTTTCTTTAACATAGTTCTGAGCATTTTCTGAACTCAAATATTGTACACCAAGTAAAACTCTTATCCTGAGTTCCGATGATTATTAAACAAAACTCTATCCCAAATGTTGCAAGCCTGGTAATTGTACACTCTTTTTCTAGTGAGTCATGTGAAATTAAACTCAGAACATATGCATTTAGTATTTCCCTAGATATGAAATGCCATGTTGGGCTTTTTAATCTTTGAAATAGTTCAATTGATCCTTACCCCTCTCCATGAAAATGAGATTACCAAACTGCGTAATTTGTGTAGAATGCAGGTCTTACTAAAATGTTTACGAGACTAACATTTTTACTCTTTTACGATTTATCGAAATTGATACCAGCTTTCCTTACTATCATTTACAATTTGCAAATTCTCTTGGATTGAGCTTGGAAGTCTAAACTATTTCTTAGGGAAACTCTTAGAATGTGGGGCTTTGTGATGAATGTGTTCAGCTTCTCCTCATTCCCTCCATTGCCTTGGTTTCAGTACCTCTCCTCAATTATCACTTGGATATTCTACAGATTAAAGAAGAGGTCATCCATGGAGATGTGTTGCTCAAGGTGCTCTTCTGAGGTGAAATTTCAAATTCTAGTACGGTTGCTTGGATCACTGATTTTTTCCATTTTGGTTAGCTGACAATTCTGACAATTCTGACAATCTGTATTCAAGCTGTGACCTTTCTAAACGTCACTACAACAGTTTTCTTCTAAAATCACTAGTACTTGGTCTCAATAGGTGGAAGAAAATGAAGAAAAAGTGGATATATAGGCTGACCGGTTTTACCAAAATTTAAAATGTGAACGATGTTTCTCCAAGCAAACTGCTACTTACCAAAATAAATCTAGGTGACAACAGAACATCTGGCAACGTTCTAATCTAGGCAGATCATAGAATTAATTTGATATTCTTTGGGGAGGTGTCTTGTTATAAGTAGTGGCAATCAAAGTAAATTAGTTAGATTAGGGGAGGGGATGCAATAGTTGAGTAACTGTATGCTAAGAGCAATGCGATCTATGTAAATCTTTACATTGGGAATTGTTTTGATACAACGATTTTTAATATGGCAAATACAACTCTCTCCTCTTCCATATTCTTCTAATTTCTTATAGTACATTATTTGTGATGTAACCTACCAAATTGTGCATGCATAGAATGTTCTAAAAACATTGATAGGAAAGCGCATATGTACGTAGATGTATGCATGCATACACGTGATTAAAATTAGAAGCAATCTTTCATAAATGTTATATGGATATTGATTTACCTATATTTACCTAAACAACCAAACTGTATATCGTCCAAAGATTAAAGAAGAGGTCACCGGTGGAGATGTGCAGCTCAAGGTGCTCATCTGAGGTGAAATTTCAAATTCTACAACTTTTCTTGACCTCACAGTAGCTTGGATCACCGATTTTTTCCATTTTGGTCAATTGACAAAATTCTGACAATCCGTATTCATGCTATGAACTTTCTAAACATCACAAAAACAACATTTTGCTAAAATCACCAATCTCAATAGGTAGAAGAAAATGAAGAAAAAATGGGTATAAAGGTTCTCTGTTCTTACCAAAATTTAGAACGTGAGCCATATATCTATTCAATGTGTGTTACATCCCGAACTTGCACTTTGTGTGTTATATTCTTTGCATGGTTATTTCTAGGAAGCACTCATATGTGTAGAGCTCCCTACCAATTGTTTTGGGCTATTTTCGGTCCGTTTTGTGTTTTTCAGCCAAGCCCATTGTAATCTAATCCTGGTTAAGGGATTAGGGTTGTAATTTAATTCAGGTTAATGGTTCAGGTTTTTAGATGCTTTGGAACACCTAAATATTGTATTATGTATAGTCAAGTTAATACAATGAAGAAGACAGAGGTACAACTCTAAGGTTTGTTGGTTTTCTCGGTTAAGTGTTTCTAAGGTAAATCTCTATCTACTGTGTGAATATCATTGTTGTTCTTTCTATTTTGCTTAAGAATTTGTATGCATCGTTTAACTTCAAAGGTTTAAAACTTACATTTGGTATTAGAGCAAGATTATTGGCTTTAGGGGATGCCTTTGTTGCTAAGGGTTCAGCTCGTTTTTGATAGAGCAAGTTTATCTTGGGTTTGTGATAAATCTAGTTTTTAGTGGGAGCTCTGCGGTGGTTATTCTTTGTGTTGAAAGAGAATGGCGAGTAGTTCTAGAATCGAGATTGAGAAATTTAATGGTCAAATCTTAATGGAAGCTCACGATGGAGGACCTTCTTATAGACAAAGAACAATGGGTCTCTGTGGATCCTTGTATTGCACCTATGGGTATGGTGGTGACAGACTGGACAAAGTTGGATAGGAAGGAAAAGGGTACAATTCGCTTGTGTCTTTCAGATTTAGTGTTATCGAATGTTTTAGGAGTGTTGACCACCTATTTCGACTAGGGGTCGATGTCATGTACCATGAAGCTAAGTACCTTGTGGTACAACATATCTTGAAGACTTTTGGCCTAGAAGGACAATTTTTCCCCCAAAACGTCTTTCTATGTACTCAGAATGTCTGCTCCCCTGCGTGGGATAATAATGTAATATGTTAGCACGAGTCAATTTTTAGTTAGTTGCCTAGGACTTTATCATTAGGGAAGTCCTTTCATCGAGTGTTTTTTTTCATCAGGTAATTAATCTTGTTTATCACACATTTTTAATTATTCTTGAGTTTCTCACTCACAAAATCCTCCAAAGTGGTGAAAGACGTTCTAATGATCGAGCCCAAGGGGTGACTAAGGTTTAGCAATGTTGTAAATGACCATGCTATACATCTCCTAGAGTCTTGCGGAATTCCGTTAAGTTTTGATAGGATTTTTTAATAATTAAACTTTTCCATTAATTGGAAATTTTAATTGTTTTTGATGTAAAATGTAAAAAAATGGTCCTTGTGGATTTTGTATAGGGGTGTGGGTACTCAAATCAAATGGCAGATGACCCCCTACACCCTTGGACCAAGTTTCAACTCAATTGGACAAGTTTTGCTAGGTCATTGTCCATGAGGAGTCCAAGTCAGTCAAGAGTCAACATTTAATTTGCTAAGGTAATTTTTTTTTTTTTGTAAAAATGTCTAAAGTCATAAGAGAAAGTGGGGAAATGATTCTTAATGTATTTCCTAAGTTGGAAAAGTGAAAATCCACTTAGAAGACCCTCCCATGCTAAGCGAACAACCAAAAGTCATGACTCCCTAGTGAAAAGTGTGCCCCCTTGCTCATGAACTTGGGTAAAAGTAAAAATTAAAGTGAAAAGGGTGCCAAAACCTTAAGTGCGCCCTTCCTTGAGCCTAACTTCATGTTTGATGAGTGTAAATGTGTTTTCCCCCTTCCCCTCTCACCCCTCAAACCCTAACTTGCTCCAAAACCCTAAAAGTGCCTCTTCCTTGACTTTTTCTCTCTCTTGGATGGGTGACACTTGTAACTCATCCAAGAGGGGTTTCTCCTCTCTCCCTCATATAAAATAAAGCCTTCCCTCCTCATTTGAACATCTATTCTTACAACAACTCTACTATGCCAAAATATCTCCAATCTCTCTCCCATCTCCCTCTCATTCTCTCCCATTTTCTCTCATGATTCTTGGTGCCATTTGACATATCCTTTCTTGGTTGATAAAATAGAAGCTTTGTAGGATTTCTTTTGTCTCTTGGAGCCATTGTGTTGTGGATTTATGAGCAAATATTGTTGCAATTTATTATTCTTGTATTTCCTTGCTTACATTTTTACTTGGAGACCCAAGCAAAGTATTTTTCTTGGGATAGATTAGTAGTAGTCTTCCTATTAGTCTTTGTGAGTTGTTTCTAGTAGATTTGGAAAATATTTTTCAAGTTATTAGAACACACTCACCTTCTTTGTATTTTGTAGCAAGGGTTTACAAAAATCTGCAGGTTACCAAAGGCTTGGAGGACTGAATTTTAGATTTGGAAATCCATTTTTTCAGCCATCTAAAATTTCTACATTTTCTGTTTCATTTCCAGCCATATATCCACCATTTTCCAACATTATTTTCATCTAAATCTGCAATCTAATCTCTCTTTTATTGTTCATATTTTTTATTAAATAATTTCTTTTTATTGTGCTAATATAAAATAATCTGTTCCAAGTCATTTTAGTATTTTCCAGCAAGAAAAGATTGTTGTTTTTTGCAGGTTTAAAGAAGAATTCTGCATATTTTTGGCCCCTAAAAACTCAAGGAAGCATCCTAGAGTCTTTGTGCCAAACCCTCTTCTTTACTTCACATTCAAGCATTGTAAGCAACCCAAGAGAGTCTCTTGGGCTTGCATTATCTTTACTCTAATTTTTTTTGTAAAGTGTAAATAAGTTTTTTTGTTTTGCCCACACCTTGCATAGTGATTGGCGTTGCCATCGATGCAATACTGTGAAGGCTAGATTCAAATTTATTTTTTTGTTTTACTTTTATTTACCCACCTTGGCAAAAAATGGTAGGCTTGTCCTCCATATTGTGAGGTTGTTCTTTTATTTTCAAGTCATTTAATTAATTTATTTTTGCCCACACCTAGGATAGTGATTGACTTTGCCATCCATGCAATATCGTGAAGGCTAGTTTAAGTTTTAACTTGTTGCAAAGTAATCAAACTTGTGCCCCACCTTTGCCCTGTATTCCCTCCCCTTGCCACTTTGTGGATCTTGGGTAACTAAGAAAGGGCAAAGGATTGAGAGGCTAGATTAATTAGGCACCCAATTATTATTGCTTCTACCACCAAAAAGGGTGACTTGGGAGGCTACAAGGGGTTGAAGCTGGGGACGGTTTCATGACACTATGTGTACTCCTTGTTGAGAGCCCAAGCATTCTTGATTTGATCTGTGGAGCTAGGGAAAAACCTTGTTTGTTCTTCTTATTGAGCACCTAACACTTCTTTTGGTTGAAGGGATAGGATTTAGGGGTAGTCATATAGTGTATCCTTGTATCTTTCACACTAAATTCCCCCCTTAATTCAAGAGTGACTTAAAACTTGCTAAAATCAATCTAGACACTCTTTCATAACATTTACTTTTCAAGCAAGTTACTTTTGAACAATTTTCTTTGTTGTGAATACTTGTTTCAAAGCATTCTTTATTTCTAGCATTCTTCATTTAATTCAACATAATTGGTATAAGTGTAAAGTTACTTATTGTGGATATCTCATAGCATTGTTTCATTGTTGTATAATTGTATTTTTGTTGTATATCTCATTAACTCAATTTTGGGGTAATCTTTAGGCACTGGTATAATTGTTGATTCCAAATAAAGGTTTGTCTATCATTGGAAAGAATTGCATTATTGCATTTGCTGCTTGTCATTGGGTTGGGTTTTCTTAACAATTAACTCAATTAACTCCTAGATCATTAATCAAACTTCACATAGTTTAATAGGGTCTACCCCCCTTGTCTTCTCTAAGAGTGAGCCTAGACAGAAGAGGTCTAGATCAATGTGACAATGGGTCTAGACTTGGGTTTGTGCCTCCTAGGACACACCAAGTGGGTTGGAGACTTCTCCACATTAGTAGGCGTGTATAAGGACGACAACAGAGAGAAGTTACAACCAAGGTGCTATGGGATAAGTTAGGGACTTGGTATCAATCTAAGTTCCTAATAAACAAACTTTTCTTTCGAAAGAAGCTGTACCTCCTAAGGATGAATGATGGAGACTTCGTGACAGAGCATATAAATGCCTTTAACATTGTGGTAAGTCAGTTGTTGTCTGTCGATATTAAATTTTTTGACTAAGATAAGTGCATTAGTTTAATGTGTGCTTTGCTAGATTCATGGGATAGCCTGATTGTAGCTATTGGGAGTAATGCAACCACATTAAAATTTGATGATGTGGTTGCAACCTTGCTATTGGATGAAATGAGGCTGAAAACCATGGATAGTCAGAGCACATATGTCTTATCTCTAAGAGGTCGTCCCCAAGATAGAAATAAATATAAGTCTTTGGGAGGAGATTTAAATCTAGAGGTAGATCTAAATATCTAGGAAAATCTTTTAGGAAAAGTTGGAAATGTGGTAAATCTGGGAATTATAAGAAGGATTGTAGATCTAAAAATGTTGATAAAAGGAAGGGATATGATGACGTTTCTTCCACATAAGAGAAGACCTCTTTTCATATGACTTCTCATAGGGAGTCATTTTGTAAATACAAAAAGTACAATGGAGGTGATGTTTTCTTAGGAGATGACTCACCAGTTAGAATCATAGGACGTAGAAGAGTTACGCGGTTTCCTTGGGGTTTTGCAAATTCCAGAGCTGACTATAAACTTGATATCCATAAGTAAGGTAAGTGATGCAGGCGTACATATTATGTTTGAAAAGGAAACCTACACAATGGTTTGAGGGGAAATGGTGTTAATGAGGGTAGTTCAAAATGGAACTATGTATTAGTAGTTGGGAAGTGTTGTCGCATGATGCGTACTTATGCAAAGCCCACCACAAGATCCCCAAATCTTGAGTAACTATGGAAGAAACTACCACTGTCACCTTAGTAGGATCTTCCCTCGTTTTAGTGATAGAGGAGGTCCACCATAAGGGAGGCTTCCCTGATGACCTCAAGGGATCAAATAACAAGTTTGTAAGTCAAACCTATCACCTCTTGTCTTGATCACCGATTGGTTGGTCTAGGTCTAGGAAGGAAAGAGAGGTTGTGATGTAGTTTGTTGTACCTTTTCGGAACAAGAACACTTTGCAGCATATATATAACAACTTCCAAGCTAAAGTATGCAATAATGCCCTCTTTTAGACAATAGACAAGTTAAGTAGCTATGGTTGTTGCAAACTGCAACAATAAAACAGTGTTGTAACAACAATGAATAATTTGCAACAACAACAACAATTAGTGCTCATAAATGTAGCAATTTGGCATGAAAAGTTAGGCTTTCATCAAGCATAAAATTATCCAATTGTTAGAAGAAATTTCTGAACAAGTTAGGGCACCTTTAGATGAGTGTACGCAACAATTTAATGTAGTTTTAGATGGTTGTAACAAACTTATATAAGATCAACAAATAATATAGTGCGTTTTCTAAGGTTAGAGTTAGTAGGGTTAGTAAAATACTTGAGAGATTTGGAAAAGAGGTTTCATTAATCACTTTCACCACAAGAGTTGCTTCTAGATTAGTGTCTTTACCATTCTAGGGATATGGAGTCTCCAATGCATCCAAGATTGAAGGTTGATCTACTTGAAACCAAGAGGTAGAGTCTAAACTCTAAGATGCAAGCACATTTGGGCCTTAGGGTTTAGACTTTGAGGAGAAGGACTTCTAGGGTGCAAGCACTTTTGGGCCTTAGATATATTTTCTCCCTTCCTATAGCTTCAATTAGATCAAAGATCAATTGTCTAGGGATAAAATCCTAAAGTGCTAGCACTTTAGGGCTTTAGGCTTCTAACCCTAGCAAGGACAATTCACAAATTTTGGACAAGTAAAACTTTGTGAGAGGAAGAACCACTTATGTTCCTTTCTTAGGGTTTCAATAAACAAGAATTCTTGCAAAAAAATAGCAATTTCACCATAAACATTAATAACATAACATAGAATTGCAGAAATTTACTTACTTCATCCAAGAAGCTATGAGCATTTAACCCTAATTGCAGAAATATCCATTCAAAATCAACAAACCATCCACAAGAGATCCATTCCAAGCATAACACATGAGAGAGAAAGACCAATATCCCCAAAGGGGCCGAAAATTTTAGAAGTAGCTCTCACAATGGTGTGGAAAAGATGACGATAAAATGAAAGTGAAGGTTATCCTTTTTATATGAGGCTACCCTAGCATATTTGTCCACATAAAATGTCAACATCAAAATAGAAGTGGGGTCGACCCCTCATTTTCCCTTTACAAAATGTAATAAATG
>SNQJ01S0073823.1:127727-165112 GCA_010110895.2 Picea sitchensis | reverse complement strand
CTTCACTGGCTTTGCTTCTTCCCTCAAAGGAATGATATGTTGGAATATATTTTTATCGTAAGCTTTCAAATCATCATAGGTCCAAGCGAACACATCAATGTATTCTTTGAACAAGGCAACATATTGATCAACTTCCTCAGTGGTGCAATCAACTCCCAAGTTGACATATTTCGGGGAACTATCAGTTCCAATATTGACTTTTCTTGTCTCTTGCATTTTTCGAACTGAGAATTCTTCAAGGAGATTCTTAGCATGATCATCTTTCGTAAAAAGAGATTCAACTTGTATACAACCTTTGGTGACAGTAGACGAGTGATCATCTTCATCATCATCATCATTCAACAAAAAAAATTCCAAATGTTCATCGTTCTCAAATACTTGCAAATATTCAATGTTATCAGGCACGAACGGTCAAAAAGCCCTTTCTACTTGGAAAGACGTTTTGCTTTGGATATCATTTGGGTTTGACAATGAGGTCGGTAAGGCTAATGAATCTGCCTTGTGATTCTTGTCCCTTGGAATGAAAAAAATGTAGAAGGAACTGAAAGATTCCATCAATTTGTTAACTCTTTTGAAATATAACTTAAGTCTTTCCTTATTGATCTTATACTTCTTGGTGACTTGATTAATCACCAACTCCGAGTCGTCAGTTACAATTAGATGCTCTATTTCCATTTCTCGTGCAAGGATCATCCCCTGAATCAAAGCTTCATACTCTGCTTCGTTATTAGTGTATGAAAACTCAAGTCTTATAGCATGTGGATGCATAATCTTGCTTGGACTCATAAGAACAATTCCAACTCCATTTCCAGACCTTGAACAGGCTCCATCGAATGACATCCTCCAGTAGCCTTCAAACAGACATTCTTGATTCTCCGTGGCTTGCACTTTCTCTAGGCTTTCACTATGTTCCATGTCCAGGATAACATAGTTTCCAATCCCAACATCTATATAATCTTCCATTAATTCATTATCCTTCTTCTTGAAAGAGAAGGGTTTTATGGGTTCACGGGGGACTTTAATCATTACTCCTTCCTTGACTGGCAACATCATACAACTTCCATCATTCATTATATATCCCCCGGTCATAGATGTCCAATCTCTTCCTAGCACAACTCTGTATGTTGGAGGAAGGTATACCACAATAATATTGAAAACTGTAATAATATGGGGGACTGTCGTAATCCAAGCATAAAAGTCCTTGATCTCTCCATAAGCTAGCACTTTTCTAGAATCAATTGCATATATGCTTTCACCAGTTTCATAATAGTTGGTGCAACTCATGCCCAAATCCTCTATGACCGCCATTGGCATAATATTATTTTTTGCGCTAGTGTCAACTAAACAATTATGCAGTGCGACATGATTTTCAATAGAAATGTAAAAGGGAGGAATTTTACCTCTCAGCTTGGTAGTCGACTGGCTTTGGCTTTGTTTTGGGCTGGTAACAACAACTTCTGCTTTTTCAGATTGATCGTCCAACAATTTCAAAATGTTATGTCTTTGTTGGGGAATCTTCACCACTTCTGTAAAGGGCAACGTTATCCTTAATTTACCGAGGTCCTCTACAACATTATATGTCATTTGAGTGGAGTTTGACGTCATGTGTTGCCTTTTACTTCCAACGCTATCCGTCACTTTCTCATTCGCTCTTTTCTCATTTATTTTTCCTTTGTCTTTTTCTTTTTCCTTATCAGAATCGCCTTTATTTTTGGTCTATCTACAAATCCTCTTGTTTGGGCGACGTTTTCTTGCGAGTTGGGATTGTTGTCGCCCTCTTCAAATATATACATGGACGTCTCGCATTCATCCATTTGCACAGTTTCAGAGCTTTCATCAAAAGAGTAATAATTCTCTTGCTCAATTAATTGCTCGTCATGCACATCATCCAGAACAACCGCATTGGGAGTAGGTTGTCTGGGAACCCTTGGTCTTTATGGATTATCCGTGTTCTCAAACCTCACTCTGTTTTCTTGGGGAGGGTTCCTCCTTTGCTCTAGGATTGACATTCTTAGATTTGGCATGTAATTATCTCCCCTTCTTAGTCTGGTTATCTCGTTCTGCATTTGTTTGATAGTTCTATTCATCTACGCAATTTCGATTATTTGCTTAGTTTCTTGTGCTACCACAGGGTCAACCTTTAGATCAGGTATGGTTCCCTTGAAAAATCCTCCTCCCATTGCTTGGTTTTGAGCCAGTCGAGGCTTGAATTCTTTATTCTTTCTTGAACTGGAAGCTCCTTCATTATCAATATTTAGTCCTCCCAGTTGCCTTTGTACTCTTCCCAGTATAATGTCGGGGTCGACACTCGTTTCAATCATTATTTCTTCCATCTCATTGGATTTAGTCATTTCCTCCTCCAAGGTATCTATTTGGGATGATCTGATAACATATTTCACATTGGGGGGCATTGCATTCTTATAACAACCGAGAATTACTGGATCATTTGGTCTTTTATCTTTTGGAATCCTACTTGAGGTTTTATTGAACCTAAGTTTAAAATCGTGTATCCTTTCATTCTTTCTCAAGCCAATCTGGGTGAAATTGGTAAGAAGAGTATGATAATCAATTGGAGGGGAAAACATAGTCAGGAACATAGCTTCGAGGTCATTAAATGAGCAAATTGATATACTAGGCAATGTTGTATACCATTCATACGCTCTTCCTGATAAGGTTTGCAAGAACAACCTTAGCATGACATCATCATACTCAACACGGTGAAAATCACAAACATCAAGAAATAGGTGCAGATGCCTCGTTGCATCGATTGCTCCATCTCCAGAAAATTCCTTTAGGGTGCCCTTAGAGAGAACATGTTGCTCACCTATAAGATTTAGAGGGTAATCTCTTACCCTCCTTCGATTTTCAAATCCTGGGTTTCCTTGATTTCGTGCAGCATCTCTTCCACTTCCTTGTCTCCCCTCATGATACTCGTCTCGGGGTTGTTCGTTTCTTTCTGCCATATCCGAAGAGATTCCAGGGATATGATTTTCACTTCTAAGAATAAAGAGTTGCTTGATTTTACTTCTGGTAATGGTTCCCTTGTATTCGTCCAGCTTCAATCCCGACCTTGTTCTTGTGTTGCTCTAGCTATCCTTTGATTTCTTCGGTCTTGTCGCTCTTCTCTCCTATGTCTTCAGAGGATTTGTCTTTCTTATTCTTGGACCAAGGTTTGCCAAGACCTTCCTAAATCTTCATGGGTCTCGATCGTTGATATTACCAAGTTGTATAACTGATGTAAAATGCTTTGTTGGTTGTTCAATCCAATTTCCAGGTGAGGTTGATCAGCCTAGGGAAAAGTTATATATTTTTCAAAAATGTTAGACCAGGTTGCAAACATCAATTCATTCCCCAGTATGGTCGCCAAAAATGTTGACGCTTGAATCCGTTATGACCAAAATGACAACCTCACGAGGATGTAAATCCCCTTGCGTTTTTATAGAGGTGGTACTCCTCTTTAAATTCTCTTGGGATTTCTTTATGTTCAAAATGTGGGACTTGATAGAAGTTTGTCGTAGTGATTCAAAGAAACATAAAAATTGCGAGAAAATAAAAGGAAAATTTTTTGTTTTCTTTTTAAAGAAAGTTCCTAAGAAAGGACCAAGAATCACACACTTCACACATTTAAAGCAAATAAGCAAAATTTCATCACATCCATCATAGTTTAAGATAAAGATTTTTTATCACATAAAATAAAAAGAAGATGATCCGCATGCATAAGAGAACTTTAACAGAGTGGACACATGGGCAGTTCAAATAAAGATAATGATAAATCAACCTCAAATACTTTATATTCTGAAAACAGGGTTACATGACACAATCGAGATTGTTCCCAAAGTAGTTCTCTCAAAATTTCTAAAAAATATATCGATCATTACATATTCTTTGAAATTGTAAATGTGTTTGTCTTAAAGACTGGGATTGGGGCTCCCGCGGACCATAAAGCAAATAAATACAAGAAATAAGCTTTTAGAAGGAAGACGGTGGGCAATAGAAGAACAATAAGACCTGGTAAGAATAAAAAAAGAGTTATCAGTCTTCGGTTAAACCTTTCTAGTGAAAAAGGTGGAGTAACTGGATGAAGGACTAGATAAAGAAAAAGAAGGGTGTGATCAACGTAAACTTACTATGATGGTCTCTCATGCTTTCATTTGCTTGTTGATGTCCTTTTATCGTTTTCATCAACGGTTACAAGAACCGTCTCAACTGCTTCTTTCCCTTCATTGGTTAGTTTATCGATAACTTTCTTGAACCATTCTTTGATGTAACTTTTCATTGGTGCCACGTTGATTTCATGCTGGATTTTGATGTTGAACAGCTCGCCCTATAAGTCTCTTAGATCAAAGGAAATGTCATGTAATGCGTCTTCAATGTCCAGATTTTTTTACGGAGTAATCCACTAGCCAGTTATCTATGGCATCCTCATCATATTCAATTATACCATATAATTTTTCAATTGACAATCCTTTAAAAATCTCAACTTGTTCATCGAACTGTTGTTTTGTTAGGAACAACAAGTTAAGAAACAACTTGGGATCTTATACTTCATTAATGCTTCCCGCTAGGTCCACCTCCATGAGCCTTTTGAATAGTTCTTCTCTCCTTGTTATGGCTTGGTTGCACGCTTGAACAATGTTATTCAAGTTCTTTATTTTTTCTTTCTAGCAGGCGTTCAACTACTTGATCCGACTTGGAGAGGGAAGGTCCTCCTCTCTTCTCTTTAGCTCTGACATGTTGGAAACTTTAACACCAAAGGGTACCAAGACATCAAGGTAAAAACCTTCTTCATTTTTTAGGTCGACCTGTAAATACTCATGGAAGGCATGCGCCCTCGAGCCAAAATAAATCATGTTCTTTGAAATTTCTCAAGCTTCTGTGATCAGTGACATTCGTTTCTTGATATTATTCTCCATATAGCTCCTGGTTGATGTGAGTAAGCTTGAGGATCCTTTTAATTTAGCAGCGGGCGTGGTGGGTCCAACAATTGGCAAAGGGCTGGCAAGAAATGGAAGAGGCATCAAAGTCTCTTCTAGTTCCTTAATCATTTCCTTTAACTTTGTATTTTCTGCTTCGAGACCACCAACGGAGTCGTCCAATGCATCGTCAATTGCTCTATGGATTCTAGAAATCTGGGAAGGCTGCATATTCTTAGGTTAATCTGTGAACGTGATTTTCCTTTTTTGTTCTTCACATCACTGTTCTCAATAATTAATTTATTAAATTCATTGTCAAAGACAGCGCTCTGAACCACAAATGGCTCTTCTTCATCGAAGGTCTCATTCTCAACAATTTCCAAGGAAGGATTCTGGTGGACCATGCCTCCTGGTTGATTAATGTTAGGAAACATTTTCTCGATGTAAGCCTCGAGCTCCATATCTTTGAGGGAGAAGTTGTTGATGTCACTTTCGACGCGATGCTCTTCTTCCTCTTGTACAATATTCTTCCTCTTCTTCCTCAGAGGGAGTTTATGTGAGATTTCAATTTTTCCTGGAGGGGGTTCTTGTCTCCTCCGCATGAACTACTGTTGATCACTTTTCTAGATGGGTGGGTCGTTGGAGCACTGCTCCGAGATGTTGTAGTCTTGGGAGTAACAGTTGGGGACTGGGCGCTCTTCTCACTGGGACCCTTTCCTTTATGTTTGTAAAATTCATTGGTAATGAGTATCGTCTCCAAGTTGCCAACAATGTGAATAGGAGCATCCAAGTTATTATCTTCTTCTTCTCCTAGAACAGTGCGGATAAATGAACTGCTAAAACCCATTGTTAACATATGTGCCACAAAAATTCCGTTAGGATCAAACCCTTTTATCCTTTTAGCATACTTGAGATTCAGGTTGTGGAAGTGGTTTGCAAATTCATCGATTTTGTTCATATTTCTGAATACAAAGTCCCCAATTTTCCAAGGTAAGGGTATGAATAGTTTGTTTTGTTTCTCATGAAAAAAGTGTAGCCAAAAATTATATTGCCTTGCAACTTCTATAATAAACATTCTATCGGATATAAGGCATGGAAGAAAGGAGGGATTTTCCTTAGAATCGAAAATCCTGATAACATTGTAATTTTCCATTTGCTCCAAAGTCCCCTTTTTATCCAAGAATTTTCTTGCCTGAGAGGATATTCTTGGGGTATCTTTTCCAAACATCAATCCTTTAAAAACCAAGATAAAGTCATTGAAAACTTCATAAAAATGCAGGGAAGCTTTGTCCCTCCACAACGCTTGGTACCAAAAGGTCACTGGGTCAAATTCACAATTCACCTTCTTGTAGATATACAATTTAGGAAATTGATAACAATGTGCTATCGCGAATACCAAATAAGAGACCATAAAGAATTTCTTATCTTTTTGTATTGTTGGGAAGATTTTCAATGGAAATCAGTTTTCCCCAATCGAAAATGGCTTGCTCCTTGACAGTGAAATATAAGATATAAAGAATCATAAGAGAAATACTGGCGGTATTTTCTTGGTCGGTCACTCTGGTGAATAACCAAGCAATTTCCCGAAAGAGGTTTTTGAACAAGTTGACCTGCAATCTGGTAATATCTTCAGGGATGGCCGCGAGATTCTCCAAGAATTCACGCAAGAGGTCGAGGCGGTTGTCATGTTTTTTCAAGAAGTCCCTACAATCTTCACCTTTGAAGGTGAGTGTTGGCTCTGGGAGTTTTATCATTTTACGAAACACTTGAGGTGAAAGAGAGACGGGAGAATGGTCTTGAAGTTGAATAATTCGTTGACTTGGTATATATTTCTCAGCACACCAGGCAACCAGTTCCTTGCAGTCAAAAACCTTAGGAACATAGCCTACACGAGTAATTTCGGACCTCCCAATTACTTCCTTCTAAGCAGAAGGGGATGAATAGTAAGAATAAGCTCTAGACCACTGAAAGCTCTGGTCCTCACGTCCAAAAATGTTCAAAGTATCCCCGCATAACTGTTGCCAAGTTGTTGCTGCCATAAGTTGACAAGAGTGTTCATTTAATCCAGATAATATTTGAAATAAGTGCTTGAGAGATATAATACAATCTTCCGCAAATTGTGCTTTAATGTGGTTTAATAAGAAATCTCCTCGAGCCCCTCGCTTATTAATAACGATCTTTACAAGACCTGCATGATGAGTTATTAGCATTAAACCATACTAAATGCATATTGGGAAAAGCGCGAAGGTGGTGGGGACGGACAAAAGCTATTAGGATTTGAGAATTTTTGTGAACTCGCCAACCCAAGAACCTACGGTTGTGAAAGGTTGAAAATCGACTAAGTGTTGTAATGCAGTCGATCAGACTCAATATAGGAGAGGTGAGATACTTAGGAGCTTGGGGAGTCTGATGGTCAAAATGTAGATTGCAAATCTTTTGGGTGCAAAATGTATATCACAGAATATAGGATATGAAAGCTTGAACCCGCCAACCCGAGAACCCATGACTACAGAAACAGTTAAGTATATGATGATACGACGATCAGTCGGACTCATGAATAGGAAGTGAGAACCCACGAGTCCTCTTAACCCGCGAACCCATCGTTGGGGATTTGGAGCGAAAAGAAAAGGGTAATTTGGGTAAGTATAGAGGAGGGAAAAGAAATGGACAAAAGAAGTTGGGAGAATAGAAAAGGGGAGGGAAATTTCGGAAGTGGGAATTGATCTCAACAAATCCCTAATCTTGACCTTGTATGCTTCAACAAAATTAAGGTAGATGCAACAAGGGAAGGGGATAACCTCTCTTAATCCTTCCCTAGGGTTTCAAGATTATTCAAGGAAGATAATGACAACATGCAACTATTACCTCTCTAATCGAGCATTCACCAAAATTCACTAAGAAAATCACATGCACATAAAGAAAACACTTACTAGTCAAGGCACATAGCATGAAGAAACCCTAGTTCATGAAGAATCCACCATTAACAAGAGAAAGCATCCACAATATCACTCCAAAAGTGCACATAACAACTCCATAATGAGAAAAGAGAAAAAGAAGACAAGTAGTGGTGAATCTCCCAAGTCGTGAGTTATGATTTGGACTTGAGGTAGCGCTAGCCTATATATTAGGCAACCCTAACGCTATAACCCCTCAAAGCCCCTCAAAGTACAAGTGATCCATGATACAAGTGAGATAGGTCTAGGATGACCCCTCAAATAACCTCAAACAATGAATAATCATGCTAATACATTGTAATAATGTCCTCCTAGGTCACACGTGTGGTGACATCATGCTCCAAGAGGGTGTGTGAAGCCTCCAAAGGCCACGTCTCATCATCCAAGAGGTGCAAATCAATGTGAAGGTGACACCTCCTCATCAAAGGTCATGTCTCATCGTCAAGGAACCTGTATCATCATCAAAGTGGTGTCTCAATGGCAAGAAAACTCCAATCATCATGAAGTGATCATAACACATGATGTAATCCTCCATATGTTGAACATCCAAGGTGAGAAGACCAACACCCAAGGTGGAATGAACATGCATCACCTCTCTGAGTGGTGTCCAAACATAACCAAGTGAAACGTCCTCCATCTAATGTTGGATAAGGTGTGGGGTGCATTGTCCAAGGTGTGGGCTTCATGCCCATCTTTCTGCCATCATAACCATATCTATCAAATGAGAGCTCATATGTCCATCATCCAGGGTCTAGGAGGTGTGAGAGGATGTATTTGATGGAGGTCAATCGCCAGGTGACCCAACGCTTTGCATCACACATGTTATACCTTGCATAAAGTGCACAACATCCTAGGTGAAATCATAAGGACATCCTCCAAGTGACCATGTCAAGTGCACCAAGTCAATCAAAGTCATGGAATCAAGTAACTCCAACAATTATAAGGGGCAATAGTCCCTAGAATCATGCAAAGGAAGCCATCTATTAATACAAAATCCAAATGGACAACTCTCATTGGGTATCCCCTTCAAACTTCACACAAGTGAGCATTTCAAGATTGCTTTTAAATCAGGAAGAGATTGCAAGTATGCAAAGTTGCGACTAAAATTCAACTTGAGCAAACTGAATGCAAAACATAAGCTCAAGTGTTGACTCCAATTCATTGACGCTCGCATCAAGTTGATCCAAACTCACAAAACACACATGCACTTACTACAAGTTTGCAAAGCTGTTGCCATCATTCAATTTGAGCAGACTGAATACAAAACACAAGCTCAAGTGTTAACTCCAATGTTTGAAGCTCGCATCAGGTTGATCCAAACTCACAGAGTATACATGAACCTCCGAAGGATGTCGGTAAAAACAAGGCACACACATGCACCTCTAAAGGATATTAGTACAAGAGTATAAGAGAATGTTATCACTTGAATTGGATTTCTGCATTAACAAGGTTTTCAGGGCATATCAAATATATCAGAAAGGACCTTTTAACTTATTGTACTGTTATTTAACTCAATCATTTCAAGATTGCTTATAGATCAGGGAAGAGACTGAAACTCTACAAAGTTGTTGCCAAAATTCAGTTTCAACAAACTAAATGTAAGACACAAGCTTTCAGGTGCGACTCCAATTTTTTGAAACTATTGATGTAAACTGGATAATGAAGACATAGTACTTAGTAGGCTCTTTTATATGTTAAAGAGCAATGTTAAGAAACCTAAAGATTCTCTCGAAAAAAAACACCTAAAGAAACAAGCTTGCCAATTGCTTCTAGCAATCCTTTCAGGTGATTGGAAGATGGTCATGACCCAAGTAGAACACCACATCAACTTGATCGCGTATGGTAATTCCTCAATCTCATTCATCTGGATATTTATCCTTTTCAAGTTAGTCAGTTGCATGTCAAGCTCCGGTAAAAGATAACTAGCTTGCAGAAACCCTAGATTCACAACAATGGAAATCCCCAACTTTAGATCTAAATAACTCTAGTGGAAGATCTTCAAAAGAATCGGGAAGATTGTGAAAGTTGGATAAGGTTGCTAAGCTTTCTAATTGAACCAGAGAATTGCTCAAGTCAATCAATCACTTTTCTTGAAGAACACAAAACTTTCAGCTTCATACATGGCATTTACTTCAATGAGATTGGCAACTTTTATTACACTAGATTTCTCCATTATCCATTTATCTATTCAATGAAAAACATTAGTAATAAGGGTGGCAAGAGCAGTGGGGATACTCTTCGATCCTAAAGGAATGCATGTTGCAATGTATTCTTGGGATCTAGGAGGAGTGTCAAACAATGCAACAAAAGTGTATTCTCTCTTGAGAGGCTTGATCTTAGCCAAAGAAACACATGTCACCTCATTAATCGTAATGGGAGAGTCCATGTTTGTCATTAAGGTGATGTTTGGAAAGTCTCATCCACTAGATTTTAGGCTAGCCAAAGTTTTAGCATAAACATCAAGGAGGCGAAATCATTCAGTTCGATCTCATTCTACCATATCAAACGTGAACACAATGAGGAGGCTGATAAATTGGCCAAAATGGCTTCTCATCTAGCCATGGGTGAGTTATAAAATGGGGGGAGCGAGCTATACACATAATTTAATAATCGTTGATCAATAGTTGACACGATATTAAATGCTCTCAGAACTTCACCTCAAGTGAATATGGAAATCAATCTCCCTTGTTTTGAAATAAGAGCATAGAGGACAACTCTCACACTGTCTCACATGCAAACAGTTAATCATCTATGGGATGTCGAATCTTGTGGAATGGAATTTCACAGGCATGGTGGGATACTACAGCTTAAGGAAATTGGGATGAGCGTCCAACTTCGTTGGCACCTGGGGGAATTTAAACATCTAATGAGTTCTATGCTATGTTTCTGATGGTTTGCTTGCGATCCCGAATTGTTCATCCTATCTGGTAGAATGACAACCTACTTATTTATGGTTATGGCCTCTTTTGTGCATTATGGCATCAATCACCAAGTGCATCCTCTACAAAGGTACTCATGGAGGTGAGCCCATACATTGTCTTGCATGTTAATGACCCCATGCCCAAAACTAAACCCCGTGACCACCTCACATTCATTACATATCTATGATGGGTTCTCCTAGGACATATCTCTCTACCTGGGTATTGGCACACCTAATAAGTTCCTTTGATGATCCTCCCATACCTAAACTTGCCAAATTGCATAAATTCTTGAGCTTGTTTGGCGTTTGAAGGGGATACCCAATGATAGTTGTTCACTTGGATTTTGTATTAATTGATGGCCTACTTTATATGCTTCTTAATGTTAAATTATTAGTTTGATTTCTTATGTGGATTATTTCTTTAAAATCTTCAACACTTTGATTCCATCTTAATACATTTCAACAATATAGAATCATAATTGAATAGCACTAACCATGTAGATACATAAGCATACACATCAACAACACATATACCCTAGGGAAACCTTGTACAGGGAGAAAAACCCCAACAAATGATCTTCCTTTATTGCATTAATAATAATATGACCACTTACAAATATCCACCATGAAAAACATGCTCTTAAATGAGCTTGCCAAGACGACTTGGACCAGATTGTAAGACATCTAAACATAATGACACATTGTCCTTTCTCTGCTGAAATATACCAGCATTGTTACAAGATACTTGCTATCCTTTTTTTGTTGTCAAGTTGTCCTTTCTTGTTGTCATACATCAGCATTGTTACAAGATACCTATTGTCCTGATATGTTGCCTTCTTATACTGATATATACCATCATTGTAGCAGAGTCTTTCTATCATTTTCTTTGTTGAAATATACCAACACTGTAGCAGAGTCTTGCAATCCTTTTCTTTGTTGAAATATACCAGCACTGTAGCAAAGTATTATTGTCCTTTTCTTTGTTGAAATATACCAGCACTATAGCAGAGTATTACTATCCTTTTCTTTGTTGAAATATACCAGCATTGTAGCATAGTACCTTCGTTGCCTCTCCTCCTTCACCCTTACACTGCGTAACACATGTAGAATGAGAGGTCGACCTCTGCTTATAAAGGAGTGGAGAGGAGAAGGAGATGGCTCGAATTAGGAGCTTGAATGCATACTTTCCTAACTCGACTTTACACTTTAGAAAATAGAACTTGGACAAGAGTTCGAAAATAGAACTTGACTTGAGACTTCAGTGACAAATTGCCCTTGACTTGACAATGCATTCAAACTAACTCAACATTTACATGTCATGCATGCAACATGCAAAATGCGACAAACTTGACAACTTTGACCTAGACATGCACTTTGACTTTTACAACTCGACTCTTTACATGGAAATTTGAATTTCTCTTCATGGTTGATAATGTTACACGTGCCAATGCACTAGATCAATACATTTACATCATTTTCAATATCAGGAAAATTGTTTGTTTCTAGCTCATAGGAATTTTACGTTCAACCTAACTTTTGCTAGATGCCTTGAATTTTTCTCATGGCTCACAAGGCTTGACTAGGCTCACAAAGGTTTTACGTTCCCCCTGACTTTTGCACTAGTATGTCTATGCTCACAGAGGTTGTACGTTCCCCCTGACTTTTGCACTAGACTGTCTATGCTCACAAAGGTTATATGTTCCCCCTGACTTTTGCATTAGGCTTTCATAGCATCTCGTTTGTCCTGACTTTTGGTTTGACTCACAAAGGTTGTACGTTCCGCCTGGCTTTTGTCAATACCTCACAAGACTAGTTGATTCTCCAAATCTCCTCGGCTAGCCTTAGGGTGGCCCATATGGCCTCTCATTGGAGAATGATTGTCGATGCTACCACATTTAACACTCCCTCTCAGCAAGGGAGTCATTCTTAGCCACACCAAGCTTGCCTCTCAGCCGCACAAACTGTCTCAATGGTAAAGGCTTGATCTAAATATCAGCTACCTGCTCGCTCGTGGCTATGTACTGTAACTTTACAGTTTTTCTCTGGACTAAGTCTCGGATGTAGTGGTACTTCATGTCAATATGTTTTGACCTGTCGTGAAATACCGAGTTCTCTGTCAGTTTTATGCAACTTCGATTATCATAGTGAACCACCGTCGTCTCAAGCTTGTCACCAAACAAGCCAGAAACCAATTTTCTGAGCCATACTGCTTCCCTGCTAGCATCATTTGTTGCAATGTACTCAACCTCTATTGTACTCTAAGCAATGGACCCATGTTTCCTGCTTGACAAAGAGATCATAGTGGATCCTAAACTGAAGTAATATCTGGAAGTACTTTTCCAGTCCACTGGGATTCCTGCCCAGTCAACATCTGCATACCCATGCAGAAATAGACCACCACTGGATGTATACCTCAGACCATAAGTGATGGTTCCTATGAGATATCTCAAGATGTGCTTTGCTGCCACCCAGTGTTTGTCTTGGTTCAGTCATGAACCGACTCATTGCAATCATTGCATAGCATATATTTAGCCTGGTGTGGATCATGTACATCAATGATCCAATCAGTTGCCTATACATGGTGGGATCCACCAAATCTGAACATGTATCGGAATCATGCATCTTCCTCGGGTTGGTAACCATCGGAGTAGACATGGATTTGCAATCCATCATACCAAACCTCTTTAATACATCCACTGTGTATTTTCCTTGTGCCAAAAATATCTCGCCCTGTATTTGCCACACTTCCATTCCTAGGAAGTAATGCATCAAGCCTAAGTCTTTCATCTCGAATTATGAGATTGTCTCCCTCTTACACCATGTTATTATCCCTTCATCTCCTGTTATAAAGAGATCATCAACATACAGGATTAGTATAACAGGTTGGTTCCCTCTTACCTTGAAGTACAGATTTGCATCAATATCACTTTTCTGAAAGTCCAGGATTTTAGGAAATCCATCAATCTTGTCATACTAAACTCTACAAGCATGTTTAAGACCATACAAGGCCTTCCTTAGCTTCCATGCATGAGTGCCTTTGTTATGCAATACAAAACCGTTTGGTTGTTCCACAAAGACCTCATGTTCAATCTTTCCATTCAAGATTTTTTTTTACATCCATCTGATGTAGCTTCCAACCAAGAACTGCAACTAATGCAATAATAACTCGAATGGAGGTATACCTGGCTACCGGGGCAAAAGTCTCCTCGTAGTCAATTCCTTCTTTTTGAGTGAATCCTATGGCTACAAATCTTGCTTTGAACTTTTCCACGCACCCATCAGCTGCATGTTTGATCTTATAGATCCATTTGGAAGAGACCATTGATTTGTCCTTTGGCCTTAGCACAATGTCCCAGACATTGTTCTTTGGAATAGACTTGTATTCTACAAGCATGGAATCCTTCCATACTTGTAATGTATCTGCTTCTTCAAATGAAGAAGGTTTGACATCACTGATGGTGCTCATCAATGCAACATAGCCTCCAAAGCTATGAGGCCTCTTACTTTCCTTGAAAGTTCCTTTGGGAGCATCTATCTTTTCTGCTTCATGCATTGTTTCTTTAAGCCACCCTGGCTTCCTTTTGGTTGAAGGTTCTTCAAGAGTTATTCCTAACTCTTCAACAGGTTCGAGGGGCTCATCACTTCGCCCTTCATGAGGTTCCTCCCTCTGATCATCTGACTCTTTATTTTCAGAAGAGGGTGAATCTGGTTGAACTGCTTCCGATTCATGTTGAAGCTCTCTGGATTTCTTGAATGTGACTTCCTCATGGAAAGTCACATCTATGCTTACCTCTATCTGCATCTGACCTAGTACATATATCCTATAAGCCTTGGAGTTCTTATTGTACCCCACAAAAACCCCTTTCTTGCCTGAGGGCTCCATCTTTGTCCTCTTTTCCTTAGGGACATGAATATACACTAGACACCCAAATATCCTTAGATGCCCTACTTCAGGTTTGATCCCTGAGAAGACCTCTTCACGAGTCTTGTCCTTCAAGATAACATGTGGACACCTGTTTTGAATATACACAGCAATGGAGGTAGCTTCTGCCCATAAATAATTTGGTAGATCTTGGTCAAACATCATGGCTTTTGCTACCTCACAAATTGTCTTGTTTTTACTCTCAGCAACTCCATTTTACTGAGGGTTATATGGAATGGTCAATTGTCTCTTGATTCCTGCTTCCTTATAGAAATCCTCAAACTTGAGAGATTCAAACTATCCTTCATTGTTTGTTCTAAGGGTTTTGATGTGTTTCCCTGTCTGCTTTTCAATAAAGGCTTTATACTCTTTGAATTTATCAAATGTGTCACTTTTCGCTTTAAGGAAATAAAATCAACATTTTCTTGAGTAATCATCAATAAAAATGGCATAATACAAACAACCACTGAGTGAGGGAGATGACATGGGACCACATACATCAGAATGAACCAGATCTGAGATGCCTTGAGCTTTGTTGTCACTACTAGGAAATGCTTTCTTTATATTTTTACCTAGCATGCATCCTTTACAAATTTCATTTTTACTAAGAGAAATAAAGGGCATGCCACATACCATGTTCTACAGATATGGAAATGCTTTGTAATGGAGATGTCCAAGTCTTTTGTGCCACAACTCGCTGGAGCTAGACATAATGATCCAATGCCTGAAATGATTGTCTCGTCATGTCGTACAGTCCTCCTCTGCGAGTCCCAATGGGTTCTGTTGTACTTAAGTGGCTACCATTAGTGCACAGTAGTGCCTTCTTGTCCTTGAATATCACCCAATATCCCTTGTCCTCAAGGATTGCAACTGATAGTAGATTCTTCTTGAGCCTGGGAACATATAATACTTCATCAACATGAATCCTACCCCCAGATTCCAAACTGAAGGAGATAGAGCCTACTCCCTCTATCCTGTAACATTTGTCATCCCCAAGCTCAACCTGCTCTGTAAAAGATTTTGTCTTAAAATCTGAGAGGATCTCCTTGTACCCTGTCATGTGCTTTGATGCACCACTGTCTACTAACCAAGTTTTCGGCCCCGTGAAAACTGAACTGGATAAGGAAGAAACCAGGTAATGTTCTTTTCTAGTTTCTTTTTCTTTAGAAGACATTTTTGTTTTCATTTGGATTCATCATCCTCAACAGTTGAGGCATGATGTTTCCCTTTCCTTGGATTTTTCTTCCTATACCAACAATCTCTAGCAAAATGACCCAACTTATTGCAACTAAAGCATTTAATCTTAGATGTATCAATACATTTTCCTTTGAACATACCTTTGGTGTTTGACTTCCTCTGAGAGCCTTTATGGAAAGTGACTTTCTTCTTTCCCTTGAATATTGATGCTAATTTTGAATGCCCTTCTTTGGTTGGTTCGCTCCTAGTAGCAGTGTGGCTCTCCTCTTGGAGGCAATCATGCCATAACCTCTCAAACGTGGGTTGAATCTCTCTCCCGCTCACACTGGATATGAAGGTCTCCCATGAAGAAGGAAGACCATCAAATATGGTCTGCACTAAGTCATCATCGTCCACTGTGACACCTGTGACCAGAAGTTGATCTATGATATGGGTTATTCTAGAACAGAAAGATGCTACTAATTCACCTTTCTCCATCTTCAAATACTTAAGCTTGTGCTTAAGTGTCCTCTTTTGACTTAGAGCATGTTTCTCATATAGATTCACCAAGGTATCCATACAGTCCTTGGGAGTCATTAACGAAGTCATCGTTGGCATTATACTGTCTTTGACCGAGTCAAAGATGATTTGCTTGGCCTTTGCTTGACTCTTCCTGAAGGTTTCTCTTCCTGCATTAGTAGTGGGTTCCTCCACCACTGTGGTCACATACTGCTCAAGATCATGCTCCTGCAAAATATTTGTTATTCAGAGCTTCCACACATTGAACTTGGCAGCTCCTTCTAGCCTATCCTCGTCCCTCACTGAAATGGAGGATGCCATGGACCTCACACTGGAAACTTAATCAAGCTTGATTGGATCTGTGTGTACTTGTTGTTGCACTTCAACAAGCTTATCACACCCTAAGCTCTGATACCATGTTAAATTATTAGCTTGATTTCTTATGCTGATTATTTCTTTAAATTCTTCGACACTTTGATTCCAGCATAATACATTTCAACAATATAGAATCATAACTGAATAGCACTAACCATGTAGATACATAATCATGCACATCAACAACACATATACCCTGGGGAAACCTTGTACAGGGAGAAAAACCCCAACAAACGAACTTCCTTTATTGCATTAATAATGTATGATCACTTACAAATATCCATCATGAAAAATATGCTCTTAAATGAGCTTGCCGAGACGACTTAGACAAGACTGTAAGACCTGTAAACATAATGACACCTTGTTGTCCTTTCTCTACTAAAATATACCAACACTGTTACAAGATACTTCTTGTCCTTTTTCTCCCGTCAAACTGTCCTTTCTTGTTGTCATGCATCATCACTATTACAAGATACTTGTTGTCCTGGTATGTTGCCTTCTTATACTGATATATACCAGCATTGTAGCAAAGTCTTGCTATCCTTTTCTTTGTTGAAATATACCAACACTGTAGCAGAGTCTTGTTGTCCTTTTCTTTGCTGAAATATACCAGCACTATAGCAGAGTATTGTTGTCCTTTTCTTTGTTGAAATATACCAGCATTGTAGCAGAGTATTGTTGTCATTTTATTTGCTGAAATATACCAACACTGTAGCAAAGTACCTTTGATGCCTCTCCTCCTTCACCCTTACACGGCATAACACATGTAGAATGAGGGGTCGACCTCTGCTTATAAAGGAGTGGAGAGGAGAAGGAGATGGCTCATATTAGGAGCTTGAATGCATGTTTTCCTAACTCAACTTTACACTTTAGAAAATAGACCTTGGACAAAAGTTCAAAAATAGAACTTGACTTGAGACTTCAGTTACAACTCACCCTCGACTTGACAATGCATGTGAACTAACTCAACATGCACATGTCATGCATGCAACATACAACTAGATATGCATGCAATGCATGTCATGCATGTAGCATGCAACGCATGGCATGCATGCATGCGACATGCGACAAACTTGACAACTTTGACTTTGACCGAGACATGCACTTTGAATTTTACAACTAGACTCTTTACATGGCAATTCAAATTTCTCTTCATGGTGGATAATGTTATACGTGCCAACGCATTAGATCAATACATTTACGTCATTTGTAATATCAGGAAAATTGTTTGTTTCTAGCTCATAGGAATTTTACATTCAACCTAACTTTTGCTAGATGCCTTGACTTTTGTTCATGTCTCACAAGGCTTGACTAGGCTCACGGAGGTTGTACGTTCCCCATGACTTTTGCACTAGTCTATCTATGCTCACAAAGGTTGTACGTTCACCCTGACTTTTGCATTAGACTTTCATAGCATCTCGTTCGCCCTGACTTTTGGTTTGACTCATAGAGGTTGTACATTCCCCCTGGATTTTGTCAATACCTCACAAGACTGGTTGATTCTCCAAATCTCCCTGGCTAGCCTCAGGGTGGCCCATATGGCCTCTCATTGGAGAATGACTGTCGATGCTGCCAAATTTAACACTTAGGACTATTGCCCCTTGTGGTGGTTGGTTTTACTTGATTCCATGGTTTTGACTAACTTGGGTGCACCTGACATAGTCTTTGGAGGACGTCTTTGTGCTTTCACCCAAGATGTTGTGCACTTTGTACAAGATACATCATGTGTGATGCATACATGATACAACGTTAGGTCACTTGGTGATTGACTTCTTTTAGATACAACCTCTCACACCTCCTGGACCTTGGACGATGTACAAATGAGCTCTCATTTGACATGTATGGTCATGATGGAAGGCAGATGGGCATGAAGCCCACACCTTGGACAGTGCACACCACACCTTGTTCGACACTTGATGGAGGACATTGCACTTGGTTATGCTTAGAAACCACTAAGAGAGGTGATGCTCAATCATTCCACCTTGGACGTTGGCCTTCCCACCTTGGACATTGAGATCCTTGATGATGGCGTCATGCGTTAGGGTTTGCTTGATGATGATGGACTTGCTTGCCATTGGGGCATTGTTTGATGATGTGACATGACCAATGATGAGGAGACACACCCTCCACCTTGCTTGCACCTTTTGGATGATGAGACGTGGCCTTTGAAGGCTTCACACACCCTCTTGGAGCATGACGTCACCACACATGTGACCTAGGAAGGCATTATTATGGTGTATTAGCATGAGTATTCATTGTCAGAGGCTATTTGAGGGGACGACCCCACTTGTATCATGGATTGTTGTTGTTTTACATCATTATGTGGACATATGTGATAGGGTTACCTCATATAAATGAGACTAACGCTCATTTGGATCAAAGACAACTCATTCACTTGTGAGATCACTACTATTTGTCTTCTTCTCTCTTATTTTTGCTATGGATGTCTTATGCGCACCTTTGGAGTGATGTGGATGGATGCTTTGTCTTGTTAATGGTGGATTCCTCATGAACTAAGGCTTCTTCATGTTATGCACCTTGACTAGTAAGTGTTTTCTTATTGTGCATGCGATTTTCATGGTATATTTTGGTGAATGCTCTATTAGAGAGGTAATAGTTGCATGTTATCATTGTTTTCCTTGAATAATTTGAAATCCTAAGGAGGTATTAAGAGAGGTTATCCCCTTCCCTTATTGTCTTCACCTTAACTTTGTTGAAGCATATTCAAGGTTTTCCTTAAGCATTAGGATTGGCTATCCCCTTAGGGTTTTCCTTGGCTAGGGTTTAGTTTTAGGGGTTAGGAGCAGTTATCCCCCTAGGGTTTAAAACCTAGTTTCATCCATTCTCTTAGCTAGATTCATTAGAAGAAGTGGGACAACACCTAGGGTTTATGAGAGGATAAACCTTAGTTGCTTTTCCTTTGAGGTTTGACCTAGGATTATGAGAGGATAATCCTAGGATTTATGTCAAAATTTCAATCATGGGTAAATTACTTCCTTATGATCTCAAGCAAAAAATTACTTGCTGAATTTTTAAACAGAAAATTCCGACCACAGAATAATTACACATTGGTTGGAAATTAACTAGAAAGCAAACAACAAAAGCAAAATAAATTTCCAAGCACGCAAACAAATTTTTACTGCCCCTCAAATCAACATTTCATTAAATTACTCCAAGCTTACAAGGGCTCTCGTAGTGGGAAAATAGCCCACTGAGAAAAGAATAAAATTACAACAAAACCTAGTTGTTCTGGCCCTACTAGAAACTCAGTTGAAGAAACCCTCTATACGACTGTCTGAACTCATATACATTGTTGTATGGCCTGCACGTAGCTGTACATCCCCAAAAATTGTATGACCTCTGCCTCCCTGTTGGGTAATACAGCCTCCACGAATTTATGGTTGTTGAGTTGTTCCTCCACTCGCTGCTACTACTTGTTCTCTCCTCCTTCAAATTGAGAAAATTTCCTTCTTTGCTCTCTTTGTGTCTCAACACACTATGAATCACTCTGTTTTATACTAGATCTGCCTGCTGGTCCTCAGATCTACTAGATTTGTCTGCTGGTCACTTAAATCTGCACTATATCTGTCTGTTGGACCTCAGATCTACTAAGATCTATTTGTTGGTCACTGAGATCTGCACTAGATCTATCTATTGGTCCTCGGATCTCTTAGATATGTATACCGGTCACTCAGATCTACACTAGATCTACCTGTCGGACCTCAGATCTACTAGAAGGATCCAATGGCCCCTCCTCTTGTGTTATGAATCTGCTCAAATGTTCTCTCTCCAATCTCTCGAGTCTACTTGGTGTACAAAGTGTGTCTCTCCCTTCTACCTTGCCCTTCTTTTAAAACTTTGATTTGATGACCAAATCTTCCTAACCCTAATCTCACTTTGAGATCAATGGCTGAGATTAAATCTCAATCTCACTTGAGATCAATAGTTGAGATTCATCTAAATCACTATTGTAAAAATTACACTTTATTAGACATTAATCAATTCAATATAAAATTCTATTCACTTTAATAATTATCTTTAATTAAAGTGAATTAAGAAAGATCCTTTTTGGATGGCTTCCACACGTCCGACATTAGACTTGTGCGGAAGTTCCTATCTGATGCTACAAACATCAACAATTTAAACCTTCACCTTTTCTCTTGCACTTAGCCTCCTTTGAGTGCTTTGCATTGACTCCATTTTCCCTAAGAAGGAAAACGACACTAGTCTTCATGATTGCAAGTGATGATTAAAACCCTAGCATTAGCTAAAATATTTCCTCTTCTCTCAAGCTACTTGACAACCAAATTACTAACCTCATCCTAACTCAATGCTTGGAAAACATAGTATATTTATTGTTGTTGTTATAAAAGGTTTGCTAGAACCATTAGGGATTTACTAATTGCTGATAACTTACTTAATATTGGGGTAAAATCAGCTCAGAAACATTGTTTGATGATTGGATATTGATCTACTTGTGGAAGGTTTAATTCTAAGATACAATTGCTATTTTTCCTGGGCTGATTTCTTGTTGGTGTTGCAAATTATACTTTGTTGATATACACAGGTTTACTGTTGCAATTTTATAACAACAATTAGTTTTACTTGATAGCTAGCATATAGAGGTGATTGGTAGGTGATTTAACTTGGTAAGTGACTATTATATGCATTGGGATACTACTTGTTTCGCACAGGTCAACCAATTACCTCGCATAACTAATCCCAACCTTTCCACTTTCCTAGACCTAGCCTATCTCATTGAGTGACCAAGAGAGGTGGCCATAGACTTCCCACATATTGCCTGCTTTAGCATACCCATCAATCATGGTATTATAGCTAAACATGTCAGGAAGTAATCCTCCTCGACACACCCCTTCAAATAAATCCTTTGTAGTTTTTAAGTTCCCATTCTTGCAGAGTGCACTCACAATAGTATTGTATGTAACAACATTAGGTTTAGAGCCATTTTGTTCCATTTTAGGGAGTACTTCGATAGCTTCTTGCAACCTCTGATGCTTACAAAAATGATAAATAATAGTAGTATATGTATAAATATCTGGACAAATCTGACAACGTGCATCTCCTCGAAGATGTCACAGACTATGCCTATGCAGTCTACTTTGCTAAGAACTGCATTATATGACCAGACTCGGGCTCTAAATCTGAGATCTTTCATGAAACAAAGTATAAAAATAGCATCCCTGGTCAACCCAGCTTGCGAATAAATATTGACCATCATATCCAGCACTGATGAACTTGTTTCCCAATTTTTGAATGCGTTGCGGAAGAACTCACAAATTGAAGGGGCAGAAAAATATCCTACAAAAAATTTGAATCCGTACTCTCATAAGAAAAGGAGAGGAGAAAATGAGATACAAAATAAATATGCATATTAATACTGTTACAACTCTGAGGGAAAAGTAACTTAAAGATAGAATCAGAACAAGTTCTGTAAAATTTAAGGGTTTAAGCTTTAAACATTGTTATACCTTCGTCGAACAGGGTTTGCTTGAGGATGGCGCGCAATTGGCGGAACCTCCTGTCACGAGCAAGTGTGTGAGCGATTGTCAAAACAGAGAAGAGGGTATGCTGGAATCCCTGTTGTTGTCCGACCTTTTTGAAGAATAAGAGCACCAAATCTGTATTCCTCCCTAATCTCATCAGAATTTGGTCAATTTGATGCGCTTTTAATGGAGGAAAATTGATAGAAGAAGCAACCATTAGTCTGGTTTTGTCCTTGAGGAGAACTCCATGAGGTATTTCTACTAAATCTTCTGTCTTCCTCCTCTGCTTATTCTTCTTCTTGTGAAACTTGTTCTTCTCCTGCTAAAAAATAAGGGCCACTTCTCTTAGGTATTTTCATAATCAAAGTCCTGGATTTCCTGAGGGAAGTGTTGTGAAATAGGTATTGTATTTTACATCAACAGTAGGGCAATGCAGATACAATCATACAAGCATGTATGTATGTTTGAGTTATGATGCCATCATTTCATTTCATGATGAAGTTTGTTTTGGGTTTTGGATAGTGTCTAAAACCCACAACCCTGCAGCTCCTCAATGAAGAATATGACTCAATTGTTATAAGGAGGAGCATAAATTGCAGAATTAATGCCTTATTCTATATAGGGTTTGCTAGAACGTGTTAGTTTGACAAAAGGGTTGGCATAGTTTTCGAAGGACAACTACTTTCTCTTTGGAAATACAATCTCAGAAGTATCAAAGACAGTAAAAATTAAAATTGTGGCACCATTCATTGGCTTCTTTCTAGATATCAAGATGAAAAATGTAAATATCAGCAGGCAGATATACTTACAAGTTTCTTCTTTCCAACTCCACCCATTTCATAGATACAGCTCTGTACAACACAATTTCCCAACATCTTTGCCTCCACTAACTGTACAGAAATAATAATAAATCTCTGCAGAATAGTAATAATAAATTTAAAAATAAAAACAGAAATAATAAATCTCTGTTAGAAAAACAGAGCAGTCAAGACAGTGCTAACTTGTTCTACCAATAAAACTTATGGCATTTTACCTTGATCCGATAAGTCCCCAGTACAAACCGCAATAGCGCCATGGATTTCAGAAATGGTGTACTGTTTAAATTTTAAGAATACCGCTTCTTCGTATACACAATAGAAGTGGAATGGAAGATATAAAATAGGAGAGCAGAATGGAGATAGCTTTACGGATTACAGAGATGGAGTATATTAAAAACAAACTCCTTAAAATAGAAATGGAGACGATATTTACAATTCTTCTACATTTTTATCAGACAAAACTGTTTATAAAAATATACCAAAAAATACTAAAAATAAAATGTTTAAACTACTAAACACCAAACAGCACGTCTTTCTGCAAACCAACCAGCATGCATGTGGCGGCATGCCTTTCGAGCCATTGCTGGCATGCGTGCTTATAATTAACTGTTACACGTGTTTATAATCACCTTCAAGTTTCAGAATCACCTCCCCACACGTCAAACGCCTATAAAGGGAGGAAACTTGACAGGTAAATTAAATTGGCCATTACAGGGTAATTTATCCGTCAAATATGGTAAGAATTTTTTAATAATAGTCATTATTCTTAGTGTAATACTTATGGTAAATACATTGTTTAATTGTTCTACGTTTTAGTTCTTTTTGTCGGAATCCGGTGATATAAATGTGTACGAAATCACAATTTTGTGTTGTATAAATTGCATTTTTTAATGCAGAAATAAACTCTAATTGTTCGATGTTTTAGCTCTTTTCGCCAGAATCTGGTAAGAAATTTGCAGATCCAACAATTTCTTACTGGATTCGGACAAAATTAAACAGAAAATATCTCCTGAAAAAAATCAAAACGTATAACAGTTAGACTACGGCCTTAGGGTTTTCAAAACGTATACCAATTAGACTGTGGCCTTAGGGATTTGGGACAAATCTAAATCTTAGTACAATGTATCATTTGTTGAAATATTGTAACTGCGAAGTATATTCTACTTATTATTGAGTTATTATCTTATGGATCAATCCCCTTTTGTGGATTGATCATGTTGGGACTTATGTATGACCAAATCCCCTTTTGTGGATTGGTCAAACCCTAATTATATGATGCTAATTGAGAAGTTGGCCCCTAGGGAAAATTAAAGTGGCTTTAGCCACTAAGTGAAGAAGTCGGCTCTACTTGATGAAGAGACACCACCCTAGCGCTCCTCAGCTAGTATAAATAAGGGAGGCTAGCACCACATTCACTCACTCACTCAAGTCACTTATCTAGTGCGCAAGTTTGGAGGAAGCTGCAGTTGTCGAAAGAAGGAAGAGAGAGGCGCATTGCTTAGTCTTGGATATTCTCTAGTGTTTGGTTTATTATCTTGGCATTGTATTGGCAATCTATATTAAGGAAGTTTTTGCTGGGTTTTCTCCCCCATGCGGGTTTTCCAGGATAAATGTTGTGTACCTTGTGATTGTGTATCTTTCAGTGATCCTGCTTATGCTATTATTGTCTAGTAAATTGAAAAGAACTTAATAGCAGCTCTAAATTTAACATGTTTTCAGAGCTTGACTGAATAGAGCACCTTTCATTGGGTTACCAAAAACGTCACTGTTGTCGTACAAGAAAATTAGGGCTTTTTGTTGGAAGAGAATTTCAGCCTAAAAAACATCTAGGAAAGTGCGTCGTAGCCTAGCAAACTCATTGGCAGCTTGAGTGCACGTTTTCATTGGTCAGAGCCTCTGGAAAGTGAAACCCTAGTTTTCACTGCTACCAGAAAACCAGAACCAATACCAGAAGTACCAGTCCAAATTTGCGCAGGCCCAGTTTCAAGGGGTAAAATTTGGATTTTCAAAAAATAGACTGCACCAAGCTACTCGCCTCAACCAAGCGCACCTCTTGGTAAGTTCAGATCTAATTTCTAAGCACTTTCAATTTTTGGTCATTTTTTCATCTCCAGGTCAAGATGTCCGCAAGCACCAAGCTTGTTGACAAGTTAGAAGGTGTGGATAACTTTCGTGCCTGGAAGTATAGGATTGCACTCATTCTTGAAGAGAATGACCTTGCAAGATTTATCAAGGAAAATGTACCAGAACCCGCAGATGCTACAGCTAAAGAAAAGTACCAGAAAGATATGCTTAGGGCCAAGAGAATCATTGCAGACTCTATTAAAGACCACTTGATCCCTCAAGTGTCTTCTAAGAATACTCCAAAATAAATGTTTGATGCCCTAACCAGAATGTATGAAGGAAGAAACATTAACCGAAAGATGAACTTGAGAACCCAACTCAAGAATACAAGATGCAGAAAGGAGAAATCGTTCATGACTATTTCTCTAGGGTTTCTCAATTCAAGGAACAACTAGAAGCAATTGGAGACAACCTAGATGAAGATGAACTCATAATGAAAGCTCTTAATGGTCTCACGAGACCTTGGGATGCCTTCATCCAAACTATTTGTGCAAGAAAGGAGAAACTCCAATTTGATAGTCTTTGGGAAGAATGTATTCAAGAAGAAGCAAGAGTAAATAACCGAGAAGCAGGCCTTTTAAGGGATGAAGATGAAGCCCTAGTTGCTCATGCTAAAGGAGGAAAGGAAAGGTCTCACTTCAAGAAGGAGACCCACCTACATAAGGAATCTCACTCCCCAAAGAGATTCACCCATTTCAATAAAGAATCTCACCCTCCAAGGAGATTCCAGAAGTTTCAGAAAGGTCAAAGAAGAGAAAAGGATTTCTCCTCTTATCAATGCTACCATTGTGACAAGATGGGACACATTGCTAAGAATTGTCCAGCGAGAAGAGAAGAATACAAGAAGAGAAATAACAAAAGACACCATGCCCATGCAGTTGAAGATGATGAGCCACCCACGAAGATGATTAAAGAAAAGATTGAAGACTGTGTCCTATTCTCTATCCTCTTAGGATCAGTATCACCTAGAGAGGATACTTGGCTCATAGATAGTGGTGCTTCTAAGCACATGACAAGTCAGAGAGACATTCTCTCTAGCCTTACAGAAAAGAACTTTCCCCAGAAAGTTACACTTGGAGATGATTACCAGTACCCTATCAAAGGAGTGGGAGAATCCACCTACAAACTTGATTCAGGGACCCCAATGAAGATGAAGGATGTATTATATGTACCAGGTTTGACAAATAACCTACTTTCTATCTCAACTCTAGATAAGATGCAATTGTTATTGGAACAGAAGCAGGCGGCCTATATAAGCTAAAAGGTCACTCGAATGCAACCTTAACTCACTCCACTGAGAATCCATGTGAACTTTGGCATAGAAGACTAGCTCACATCAACTACAAAGCCTTACCATATGTGAGCAAGGCAGTTACAGGTCTACCAGAATTAAAGGTTGACCATGAAAGTGTGTGCAAGGGATGTGCACAAGGAAAGACATAAAGAATCCTTTCCCGAAGAGCGACAATAAAGCAAAAAGATTCTTGGAGCTCATCCACTCAGATGTATGTGGCCTAATGCCATCAACCTCTCTAAGTGCGTATGTATACTATGTGTCATTTATTGATGATTATTCTCGCAAGACTTGGGTTTACTTCTTGAAATCAAAAGATGAAGTGTTTGGAAAATTCAAGGAATTCAAAGCCTTGATAGAGAATCTCTCTGAAAGAAAAATCAAGATACTCAGGTCAGATAATGGAGGAGAATACACCTCAAAAGAATTTATAAGCTTTTGAAGAGATACCCGGATTAAGAGGCAATTCACCACTCCCTACAATCCTCAACAAAATGGTGTAGCAGAAACAAAGAATAGAACTATAATGGAAGCAGTGAAGACTATGATCCATGGTCAAGATCTTCCAATGCACTTATGGGCTGAAGCAACAAGAACAACAATGCATGTCCAAAACAGATTATCCCATAGTGCACTTGGGTTCAAAACCCCCGAAGAAATGTTCTCCGAAAAGAAGCCAGAAGTAAGCCATCTCAAGATATTTGGCTGTCAGTGTTTGTACACATTTCGAAGGAAAGGAGAACCCAGTTGGACCCTTCAGGAAAGAAAGGAATATTTGTTGGATACTGTGAGGTCTCTAAAACCTTCAGAATTTACATACCAGGTTACCATCATATTGAGATCAGCAGAGATGTAACCTTTGATGAAGATGCAACACTCAAGAAATCAAGGAGATGCCAGCTTGAAGAAGAGCCTGTAGCTCCCAGAGTTGCAGAACCAATGAGGGAAGTCACAACTTCTCATGATGATGAGATTCAAGAAGATCATGATATGATAGAATCTCAAAAACCTCCCCAGATGACGATCTCTCACAAGAGAAAGCCATCTTGGGAAAGGGAACTTATTCAAGGTGGAGAGAAGTATGGTGCCCCAAAAGGAACCATGAGACAAATCAAGAAACCTAAGCCATCCTCCAATTATATGGCTTTGATGTGTGATCTATTAGAAAATGAGCCTACTTGCTTTGAAGAAGCCATTCAGAAGAAAGAATGGGCAGATGCCATGATAGAAGAATACCAATCCATTATAAAGAATGATGTATGGGAAATAGTTCCCAGACTGAAGAACAAAGATGTGGTATCTTCCAAATGGTTATACAAAATAAAACATGTTGATGGAAGTATTGAAAAACATAAAGCAAGGTTTATAGCTTGTGGCTTTTCTTAAAAGGAAGGCATTGATTATGAAGAGATGTTTGCTCCTATAGCCAGATACACTTCTATTAGAACCATCATAGCTCTTGCAGCAAAGATGGAGTGGAAGTTACACCAGATGGATGTGAAAACAACCTTCCTAAATGGTGCCATTGAAGAAGAAGTGTATATAGAACAACTTCAAGGGTTTGAAGTTGAAGACAGAAAGACTCATGTATGCAGGTTCAAAAAGGCTCTGTACGGATTGAAGCAAGCTCCTAGAGCTTGGTATGGAAGAATTGACAGTTTCCTGACGAGCTTGGACTTTACCAAGAGTAAATATGATTCTAACCTTTACTTCAAGGTTATGAATGATGATCCAGTTATATTGTTGCTTTATGTGAATGACTTATTCTTAACTGGAGAAGAAAAGCTCATCACTGATTGTAAAAAGAAGCTCGTTGCAGAATTTGAGATGAAAGGCCTAGGCCTGATGCACTATTTCTTAGGTCTTGAGGTTTGGAAGAGCCCAAAGAAGATCTTCCTTAACCAAGGGAAGTATACAATTGAAATACTGAAGAGGTTTGATATGTTGGAGTGTAAATCCATGAACACACCCATAGAAACAAAGTTGAAGCTCCTGGTTGATACTTCCTCAGAATTGGTTGATGCTACGTTGCACAGACAGATCATTGGATTGTTGATGTATCTGACGTATACCAAGCCAGATATATGTTTTGCTGTGAACACCTTGAGTCAGTCTCTGGTAGAGCCCAGATGTGTTCACCTTGTTGCTGCAAAACATGTGATGAGATACCTTAAGGGTACGTTGGACTTTGGTCTCTGTTATAATGGAGATCATGACTTCAGACTGGTTGGTTATACCGATTTAGATTGGGTTGGAAGTATTTTTGACAGAAAGAGCACTTCAGGATGTTGTTTCATTCTGGGATCAGCCATGACTTCATGGCAGAGTAGGAAACAATCCAATATTTCTCTCAACACAGCATAAGCGAAATACATTGCTGCATGTTCCACCAGGTGTGAAGCCATATGGCTTCGAAAGTTGTTAGCAGGTCTATTTGATCTGGAGATGGAAGCAACTGTGATTGTATGTGATAACTAGAGTTGCATAAAGATGACAGAGAACCCTCTGTTCCATGACAAGTCAAAGCACATAGAAATCTGGGATCACTACATTCGTGATATGGTGCAGAGGGGAGCTATAAAGCTCCAATATGTTGGCACAAATGAGCAGGTTGCAGATGTGTTGACCAAGCCTCTGTCTTGTGTAAAGTTTGAGCACTTTCGAGACATTGGTATAGTCCGAAAGGACCTCCCTCGAAAGGGGGAGTGATGTTGATGATACTATGGTATCATGACCAACTACGGGTAGCTCAATTAGGATTTTATATCCTAGGGGATTGATCATCCCTGGACAGATCCCGAAGGTCCAAGTAGGACGGTCTGTTAGAGTACCTTGCATGCATATGCCAGCTGTGGTCAATAGTGGTAGCTCCGTTAGGATTTTTATAATCCTAGGGAATCTTATGATTCCTGGACAGATCCCGAAGGTCCAGTAAGGACGGTCTGTCAGAGTACCACGTGGTAGCTCCATTAGGATTTTATATCCTAGGGAATCTTGTGATTCCTGGGAAGATCCCTAGGGACTGTCAGAGTACCACAAAATGTTGTTACACCTCCCTCATTCTATTGCCCTATGATAATGACGATGTTGTTGCTCCAACCTCGTGCTATTGATGATGATGTTGTTGATGTTGTTGTTATAGCTTTTATGCTAACTGATGTTGATGTTTCAGGTTCCAGCTCCATGTTGTGAACGATGATGATGATGTTATTCCAGCTCCATGCTATGAACGATGACGATGATGCTATTCCAGCTCCATGCTGTGAATGATGATGATACTCCAGCTCCATGCTGTGAATGATGATGTTATTGATGATGAGAAAAACTTCCGATGATTTATAGATATGTCAGTCGGTGTTTCAGATGTTGTTGTTGTTGTTGTTGCCCTCTCTCTCTCTCTCCTGATGATGTTGTAGAATACCCTTCTTGTTAAGGGGGAGTGTTGAAATATTGTAACTGCGAAGCATATTCTACTTATTATTGAGTTATTATCTTATGGATCAATCCCCTTTTGTGGATCGATCATGTTGGGACTTATGTATGACCAAACCCCCTTTTGTGGATTGGTCAAACCCTAATTATATGATGCTAATTGAGAAGTCGGCCACTAAGTGAAGAAGTCGGCCCTGCTTGATGAAGAGACACAACCCTAGCGCTCCTCAGCTAGTATAAATAAGGGAGGTTAGAGCCTCATTCACTCACTTACTCAAGTCACTCATCTAGTGCGCAAGTTTGGAGGAAGTTTCAGTTGTCGAAAGAAGGAAGAGAGAGACGCATTGCTCAGTCTTGGATATTCTCTAGTGTTTGGTTTATTATCTTGGCATTGTATTGGAAATCTATATTAAGAAAGTTTTTGTTGGGTTTTCTCCCCCATGAGAGTTTCCCAAGATAAATGTTGTGTACTTTGTGATTGTGTATCTTTCAGTGATCCTGCTTATGCTATTATTGTCTAGTAAATTGAAAAGAACTTAATAGCAGCTCTAAATTTAACATCATTCAGAGTCAGATGGGCAAACAAAGAGGACTAACAGGATAATTGAGGATATGCTTAGAATGTATGTGATGGATCAACCATCAAAGTGGAAAGATTATATTCATTTAGTTGAGTTTGCTTACAATAATGGGTATCGGGCCTCATTGAAAATGAGTCTGTTTGAAACATTGTATGGCAGAAAATGTAACACACTAGTGAGTTGGGATAATCCAACAAACAGAGCAGTTGTTGGGCCATATTTGTTGAAGGAAATAGAACAACAAATGTAAAAGATAAAACAAAATTTAAAGGTTGTCCGAGATAGGAAAAAAAACTATGCAGACAAGAATAGGGTGTTTAGATATTTCAAAGTGGGGGAACATGTGTTCTTAAAAGTGAAAGCAAAAAGGAGTTCGCTAAGATTAGGAAGTTGCCCAAAGTTGGCAACAAGATATTGGGGACCTTTTGAAATCTTAGAAAATATAGGGTCAGTTGCATACATGCTAGCATTGTCTGCATCCAAGAGAGTGCATAATGTATTTCATGTGTCATTATTAAAAAAGTATGTGCCTGACCCTAACCACATGATTGGAATGTGATCCAGGTGGAGCACGAAGGGGATTTCCGGGTGGAACCAATACGCATCTTGAACCGAAAAGTCAAAGTGCGCAGGAACAAAACCA
This sequence comes from Picea sitchensis, assembly GCA_010110895.2. NCBI lineage: Eukaryota > Viridiplantae > Streptophyta > Pinopsida > Pinales > Pinaceae > Picea > Picea sitchensis. Next base: position 133,937 of record SNQJ01S0073823.1, on the reverse strand, counting down.
TAAGGTCAGTAAAGGTTCAATGGACCTGCTATAGTCCCGAAGATGTTACATGGGAGGATGAAGAAAACATGCAGGCATATTACCCGCAAATTTTTGACAATTTTGAAGGAAACAAAATGCAAGACTCCATTTTGAACAATTGGAGTTTTGGGACCACATCTTAGAGTCCTAGCCAACTGCATTGGGGACCTTGATAAAAGAATGGCACATTCCTTGGGTTAGCCTTGATAAACATACATCCTTTGGGTTAGCCCTGATAAACGAATGGTGCATTCCTTGGGTCAGTGAGTTGAGGGGAACATGAGATTTTGGTTGGCATTGCTTCTGGAGTGTAAAATTGCAGAATTTTATTTTTTGAATGTACTGTGATGTAAATTCATATATGTATATCAACATAGTGTGCATCAAGGATGACGCACAATGTAGGGGAGGGGGAATGTAGCATCCCCACTTTAATCCCCGGTTTAATTAATGCTTATGTAGATATAATTTCTGCTACGACCAAAGTGATGTAATATGCAAATTGCATTTCTATGTTTTAATAAAAAAATGTGATGCTAGTTGCTAAGGGGACATAGACATCGATGGGGGCTAAATTAATCCACAAGAGAGGGGAGATTCTAAGATAATGACCAAGATGGGGGGGAATTACCCATGTATATTAATTCAACCCATTTTTCCTAAAATTGCTATTTGTATATGGACCTTCCAATTTCTTATTAAGTGTTCCCAAAGCCAATCATTCAATACATGTAAGAGGGTGGGTGTGAGTGGTCACATCCCAAAGTTATTGGGCACATGGGGGTTGAGTACGACTCAGCTTGGGGAAGAGTGCGAGTCAAGAAAGGCAAGCCAAAGGGAGAAAATTCGTATGGGTTGGGACAACAATTTTACACATTGAGTTTTTGTGCATGAGGAGCAAGTGGTGAGCAAGAAAGAGAGCTTGGAATTGGTGCAACCATGGAGGGTGAATTCTAGAGCATGTTGGAGCGCATCTGGAGCGTTTTTGGAGTTGAAGATTGAACCAGGTTGTCAGGCCTAAAGAGTGAACTCCCGAGTGAGTTGCACTAAAACAACAAGTGTTTTTTGTTGTTGCTGGTAGTTCTTCCTGGCAGTGAGTTCCCTTGAGTTCCCAACTGAGAGATTCCTAGCTACATGTGCCACAGAGACCCTGATAAACAAATGGGATGCTTGAGGGATTTAGATTAGTGAAGGGGTACATTCCTTGGGTTGGACATGTCAAGAGGAAGAGAGCTAGTGGAAAATCGGGATAGTTGTAGGAGAATATCAGTGGGTTGTGAGTTTTCTGAGCTGTGAGTGGACAATGAGATGCCACCCTCTTTTTTGGATTACTAGCCTCAACTCGAGGGTGACTAACTGTTGAGATTTGAAACAATCAATCTATGGTTGGGTTGAACGTTTGTCCCAAGCAACTGGTTGCACAACTATTGTGAAAAGATAAGTGTTTTATCTTGTTTCTGTCATATCGTGAGTTTTAATTGTTGTGCATGAACTCTGAGTATGAGAACATATTTTATATGTTGTTGTAATGAAGTTTATTAGTTGCATTCATGTCTATTTTAGTATTTTGTAGATGCATCAATGTAATGGTAGCGAACAATAGCTAAATCTGTTTTTAATTCATAGTTGAAAGCCACAAAAAATCAGTTAGTTGTAAAAGAATTAAATTAGTTAGCAAAATTTTCGTTTTTATGAGTTTTATGTACCATAATGTCCCTTGGTTGGGCTGGGGGACATTACACCAGCAGTTGACCAATTTGGTGTTTGATCTTAGCAGCTTCTCGGGTAGAAAGACTATAGGATGGTGCATTGGGTAAAGAGGCGCCATGAATGAAATCAATGAAATCAATCATTTGTTCAATGGATTGAGATGGGGGCAGGCCCGTGGGTTGAGTAAAAACATCTGCAAATTCGTGGAGGAGGGGAGTCATTTATGGAGGTGCAGGGTTTGTGAGGTTACCTAGCTTAACAGGGTGCACTAAGCACAGAGAAACGTCTTTGTGGATACTAACTTGCTTAATTGTTGCTTTACCAGCAAGAGGCGGTGTGGATTTAAGAGCAACAGAGGTAAGCACATAGGTGCACCCCTCATGTTGCAAGTGGTACTGATGAGATTTCACATGGTACACAGCGTGTCAGTCCTATTGGTAAGGGAGGCCCAGAAGCAGATCAACACAATCTAAGGGTGAGACATCGCAGACCACCGTATCACGAAAAGGGCCAATAATAAATGTTATGGCACAACACCGGGCGACAGTAATACGAGGGCCGCCCTTTTGTACCCAGTCGAGCTGATACAGATCCAAGTGAGGAGTGGTGGGTAGTTGCGAGCACCGGACTAAGTCTTGAGACACACGATTCTTTTGGCTATCGTTGTCTAGTATGAGGGTGGCCAGTTCATGCTTAATTTGACAGTTATGCGTAAATAGGGGTACATTAGCGATACATGGTTCAGGGGTGGTCATCAAGATGAGTGAGGGATCAAATTTGATTGGATTGTCTAGAGAGACGATTTATGGTTGTCGAGGGACTCTGGTTGAGTGACTTCTGCAACTAACGTCTTATTGGTGCGAATATTTTTAAGGGCGCAACAATCAACAGAGGCGTGAGAGTTAGTCTTATGAAAACTGCACCAGGGTGCATTTTTGGGCGTGGTTGAGGAAGTAGGGGAAAACTAAGATTGAGAAGGACCAGGAGTGGCAAAGCCAGATCGGATTTGCGGAGAGAAGATTTGAGGAGCCACTTTATATTCCACGGCCAAGGCCCGTAGGCAGGCCTTGTCCAAGGAAGAACTCTCGAACAAATCAACTTCACGACGTAGATGAATTAATAAACCAGAATTGAATTTGATAATTAATACCTCTTCCGGATCAACGATGTGTAGTTGGATGCACAATTTGCAGAAAACATCGATGTAGCTTTGTACGAACTGATTGGATATTTGTTGGAGCTGCAACTATTTCACGAGAAGGTTCTGGAGATACCCTGGGGGATAGAAGTGTCTCGCAAGGCCTGACAGAAACCGTCCCAAGAAGTAATCCGCACAGTTGTCGTAGTTGTTGGCTCATCGATCTCAATGACCAATTCACACTTTTCAAGTTGTGTGTCCCACCAGGCTTGTGTGGTGCCCTCAAGTTGCAGGTTGGTTATCTGCAACTTAGTGTCCTCTTCCATCTCGAGAGAGGTCTTGAAGCAGGTGGAGAGACTGCGGATGCAGGAATCGACCGTCTGTCCATTCATTTTTCCTACAAATTTGGGCAATTGGAAGAAGGTGTCGCGTTGCATAGGTGTTGGAGCTCGTCGCTACTGTAGGCGAAGTAGCTCATGAAGAGCAAGAGCTAAATCTTGAACTGGTGTAGACATGTTGGAGTTTGAATCTTCTGCTGATGATTCTCTAAGCAACGACCAGATTTTCATCCATCAGATGGGTCTCTAAGCATTGCAAATAAGACGTTGGAGATGATGTTGGATATGGCGCACCGAAACGTTGTAGGGAGTTGGTGCGCTCGCACTGGAATCCACCATTAACAAGAGAGTATCCACAATATCACTCCAAAAGTGCACATAAGAGATCCATAATCAGAAAAGAAAAGAAGAAGACAAGTAGTGGTGAATCTCCCAAGTTGTGAGTTATGATTTGGACTTGAGGTAGCGCTAGCCTATATATATGAGGCAACCCTAACACTATAACCCCTCAAAGCCCCTCAAAGTACAAGTGATCCATGATAAAAGTGAGATAGGTCTAGGATGACCCCTCAAATAACCTCAAGCAATGAATAATCATGCTAATACACCGTAATAATGTCCTAGGTCACACATGGTGACGTCATGCTCCAAGAGGGTGCGTGAAGCCTCCAAAGGCCACGTCTCATCATCCAAGAGGTGCAAATCAATGTGAAGGTGACACCTCCTCATCAAAGATCGTGTCTCATCGTCAGGGAACCCTGTCTCCTCATCAAAGTGGTGCCCTAATGGCAAGCAAGCTCTGATCATCATGAAGTGATCATAACACATGATGTAATCCTCCATATGTTGAACATCCAAGGTGAGAATACCAACGCCCAAGGTGGAATGGACGTGCATCACCTCTCTTAGTGGTGTCCAAGCATAACCAAGTGCAACGCCCTCCATCAAACGTTGGATAAGGTGTGGGGTGCATTGTCCAAGGTGTGGGCTTCCTGCCCATCAGCCTGCCATCATGACCATATCTATCAAATGAGAGCTCATATGTCCATCCTCCAGGGTCTAGGAGGTGTGAGAGGATGTATTGGATGGAGGTCAATCACCAGGTGACCCAACGCTTTGCATCACACGTGCTATACCCTGCATAAAGTGCACAACATCCTAGGTAAAAGCACAAGGACATCCTCCACGTGACCATGTCAAGTGCACCAAGTCAATCAAAGTCATGGAATCAAGTAAGTCCAACAATTATAAGGGGCAATAGTCCCTAGAATCATGCAAAGTAAGCCATCTATTAATACAAAATCCAAATGGACAACTCTCATTGGGTATCCCCTTCAAACTTCACACAAGCGAGCATTTCAAGATTGCTTATAGATCAGGAAGAGATTGCAAGTATGCAAAGATGTGACTAAAATTCAACTTGAGAAAACTGAATGCAAAACATAACCTCAAGTGTTGACTCCAATTCATTGAAGCTCGCATCAGGTTGATCCAAACTCACAAAACACACATGCGCTTACTACAAGTCTGCAAAGTTGTTGCCATCATTCAATTTGAGCAGACTAAATACAAAACACAAGCTCAAGTGTTAACTCCAATGTTTGAAGCTCCCATCAGGTTAATCCAAACTCACAGAGTATACAGAAACCTTCGAAGGATGTCAGTAAAAACAAAGCACACACAAGCACCTCTAAAGGATATTAGTACAGAAGTATAGGAGAATGCTATCACTTGAATTGGATTTCTACATTAACAAAGTTTTCAGGGCATAGAAAAAATATCAAAAAGGACCTTTTAACTGACTGTATTGTTATTTAACTCCTCAAGCATTTCAAGATTGCCTATAGATTAGGGAAGAGACTGAAAGTCTGCAAAGTTGCTGCCAACATTCAGTTTCAACAAATTAAATGCAAGACACAAGCTTTCAGGGCTCGACTCCAATTTGTTGAAGTTGTTGATGTTAAGTGGATAATGAAGACATAGTACTTAGCAGGCTCTTTTAGATGTTAAAGAGCAATGTTAAGAAACCTAAAGATTCTCTAGAAAAAAAACACCTAAAGAAACAAGTTTGCTAATTGCTTCTAGCAATCCTTTGAGGTGATTGGAATATGGTTATTGTTGATGATTGCAGCTATGTGAGACATTCTCCAACTTACAAACCTGTGAGGTGTGGATCATTGCAGCTATGTAAGTCTTTCTCTCAGCTTACAAACCTGGGAGAAAGCCCCTAAGAAGGGTGCGTGGTTCTTGCCAGAGACAGAGCTAGGAACGTAGAGATGACCTCCTCCGTTCAGAGAGTTGAGAAGAACTGCAGATGATTATCCAGTGGGAAAGGCGATCTGTTGAGTTGGACGTGCCTCTGGTTGAGCACAAGGTGAATGTGTGAAATCTCAAAGTGTTGGGTGCATCATCATGTGAACAGAAATGAAGATGATGTATTAGCCTCCTCTGAGCAGCAAAGTTGACGAAAAGACTCCAGATGATTCTCCTGTGTGAGGCAGTGGGAAAGAGGATATGTAGAGTGGACATGCCTGTGGATGAGCACAGGTGAACGTGTGGAGATCTGGTTCTTCTGTGTAATGCAGTGAACCAGAGATATGACATCCCTATGGATGTGCCCGTAGTGGGTGTATCAGATCCTTTGCTATATGTTGTTCAAGAGTCAGACCTGCTTGTAACCCTAATTGTTATGTAAAGGGTACAGGTCAGCCCCACCTTAATGTGATTAATAATAAATGTAAAAGATAATTAATATGGTTAATATTAATTATAATAATAATAATAATAATAATGATGATGATGATGATAATTATACTGTGACTTAGTGAGGTCGGCCCTGTTGAGCCAATAGACACTTCGATTGATAGGATAAGTCTAATATAAGTAAAGGAAGATTCCCCATTGTGGAATCATATCCTTCATGTGAGTTTGGAAATTTCAGCAAGTACATTTATTTGGATAAAGTGCGCACCTCTCTTGGGCACTAGTCTTCTAGGGTTTGTG
>SNQJ01S0073823.1:113505-127717 GCA_010110895.2 Picea sitchensis | reverse complement strand
TCTAGTAGATAAGGAGGGCCAGATCTCCTCCCTGTGGTAAACTCAACCTCTAATCAACACCTATGGCATATGGAAAAGAGGCCGCAGCACATGGGAAGGTTTGGACCCCTCCCTTAACCATTCATGGCAAGAGTCAAGGCTGCCGCAGCCACTCATTCTGGGTGGACCGGAATTCTGGAACAACATAAGGGGCAGCCACTTATCCCTTGGTGGCCCGACCTGCTAGATGAGAAGAGAACAGCCGCGGCCATCAACCCTTTCAGGACAGCCACTAAGAAATAAAAACCATAGACCTGTGGCACATATAACTGAGGCAGTAATTTATTTTTATGAAGTTCAAGGCTGCTACAGCCAGAAGAACCCCACGACAGGCCTCCTAAAAGGCATGACTGCTTGCCAAAATTTATGAGTTATGACAGCTACAAGTATTGTTGTGATACCTACAGGAAATCAGGGCTCTTTGTATCAACAGTGAGAAAGTACTCTGCCTGGTGCAAGTTATAAAACAACAGAAGTTTCATGTCACCACATAGGCCTGATTAGAGTTGGTAAAGGTCCAGTATAGATGATTTCTTTAGCCAATGGTGGCAATAAAATTGCAACTACATCTTGACGATATGATTGTTAATATCTGGGATGCTGAGACCCACTTGGTGGATGGTAATTTCACACTTGAGGACAGGATATCACCTTCAGGTTGTGTCACTGTTTTCGATCGACTTGTTGTAAACAATACTCAGTTACTATTGGCAGTTCCCATGTAAAATGAAGTGTGAATATATTCACAGAAGAAATATGCATAGAAGATACACTCACAAAGTCTGGAGAAAACTGAACATTTACACATTCAAAATCTAAAGGAGTCCCTAAGGTATAAAAGGACCAAGTCCGAGGTCTGTTCTGAGCATGCAGAAAGTTGCTACTAGACCAGAGTATAGGTGGCTACTAAACAAACAAGGAGAACCTTCATTGGTGTACACTCTCAGGTATGCACTTGTATATATTATTTATCATTGTCATGAGGGAAATTGCAAGAGGAGGGAACCTTTGCCGAAGTTATGGATACTGAGGGATCTCAGTGCATTCAGAGGAACAACACACTCAAAGTAAAGACTCCAAGTTTGATTGTTGTTATTGTCATCCCTCTAAACCTATATTCCTATAAGTTTGCTACATTACAAGTAGGTGTTGTAGCTACATTCCTTAAATTGTTTTGATTCTAGAGATGTACTCATTATTCTCCTCTAGAAGATATTCTTGTGTCAGTTCTTTTTTTGTTGTTTTCTTGTTCCAGATAGGTTAACAAGAAAAGAAAATGCTTACCCTTCAGAGGGAGTCACTTGACTCAGAGGGAGTCAAAACTATTTAAGAAAGAGGAAGAATAGAACCACCATTGAGGCAACCAATAATGCATGATCAGAATCCTTCTATGATTCCATGGGAAGAAGCATGCATGACACAATATGTGTGCAGAACAAGAGTCTTCACCAGATTTTGAAAAACATAACTCCCGAAGAAGTCTTCACCAAAATGAAGCCTAAGATTGAACACTTGAGGTTATTTGGGTGCCCAGTGTATTTTCATGTACCCAAAGAGAAGAAGTCCAAGCTAGATCCTTTAGGAAGAAAGGATACAGTGAATCTTCAAAGACATCCCAGATTGACATCTCTAGTTAGAGACAGATTGAGACAAGCAAAAACGTTGTCCTTGAAGAAGAGACAGTTATTTTTTAAGACCCAGAGAATCTCAGATGGAGATTGACAGTGAGACAATACCTTCTCCCCCTTCAACAATTCAGAGGGAGACAGACATTACTCCAGGTTATCCAGTTTCTCCAGTTGAAATGTTCAAAGATATTGTAGTAGGGCATAAAATGCCTACCTAGACTCACTCTACAAGAGGCAGAGAAACATGCAAGGCTCTCAAGGCACATTCCAAGAAAGCAAAAGAGATTTTCGAGCTATCCTTCAGTCATGAGCCACTTCATTGATGCCGAGACTCCTTGTCTTAGAGAAACAACAAGAGAACCAGTATGGAGTATGGCAAGATGCCATACCAGAAGAATACCAGAATGATGCATAAGATATTATTCAGGGACCGGAAAGGGAAGTCTGTGGTAACTTCCAAGTGGATCTATATGATCAAGCATGCCGCTGATGAAAGTGTCAAGAAATACAAAACGAGATCTATTGCCAGAGGTTTCTCACAAACAGAGGGAGTTGTCTACAATGAGACACTTGATCCAGTGAACCTGATACATTTCCATCCGTACTATCATCCATGAGTTGGAAACTATATCAGATAGATAGATTCTTGATGAGTTTGGATTTCAGCAAGAATGTTGCTGATCCAAACCTATATCATTACAGTGCGGTGACGAAGGCCTGATTTTAATGATTTATTCAGAAAGCCTTGTTGTTGGATAGAAGTAATCCTTGACTTCTAAATTCGAGATGAAGAATCTGAGTATGATGCACAACCTCTTGGGACAAGAAGTATGACAGAGGACCAATGAGATTTTCCGGAGTCAAGGAAAATATACAGTGAAAATATTAAAGAAGTTAAGTATGACAGAATGCAAAAATCCACCGTGATGGATTTAAAGAAGAAGATTGATGATGATTCAGACGAGACTGATCCACAGCTGATTGGATCACTGATGTATCTGGTTAAAACCAGACTTGATTCATGCCATGCAGTAAATGTGCCTAGTCATTTCATGAGTCAACCGAGACAGACTCACTAAAACATGTATTGAGATATATGCGAGGCACGGTTGGATATGGTCTGAGATATGCCTCCAATGTGAACTTGAGTTTGCAGGATATGTCAATTCAACAGAAAGTACAGTGGACCAGAAGAGCACATCCGGTTGTTGTTCTACCGTGAAGTTTTCCATGGTTTCCTGATGCAACAGGAAACAAAAATCTGTGGCCTTGAGCACCACAGAGGCAGAGTATATATAACATCGAGTGTGCGAAGCAATATGGCTTCACAAGCTTCTGACAGATTTACTTGACCATGAGATGGATCCTATGATGATAACCAAAGAGCAATGTGTAAAGCTCCTTGAGAACCCAGTGTTTCCTGATGGATCGAAACACAATGAGATGAAACATCCTTATATCAGAGATATGATGCAGGGGAAAATCATACACATGCAGTACCTTCCTACATATGAGTAGATTGCAGACATCTTCACCAAACTAACTTGATGAAGAAAGCCTCCCTAGTTGAGAGGGAGTGTTGATGACTCCAGCCAAGACAAAATTCAAAGTACATCCGTGTGAGACTTGGCATGATGAAGAATGCCTCCCTAGCTGAGAGGGAGTGTTGATGATTGCAACGATGTGAGACGTTCTCCAGCTTACAAACCTGTGAGGTGTGGATCATTGCAGCTACGTAAGTCTTTCTCTCCGCTTACAAACCTGGGAGAAAACCCCTAAGAAGGGTATGTGGTTCCTGCCTGAGACAGAGGTAGGAACGTAGAGATGACCTCCTCCATTCAGAGAGCTGAGAAGAACTCCAGATGATTATCCAGTGGGAAAGGCGATCTGTTGAGTTGGACGTGCCTATGGCTGAGCACAAGGTGAACGTGTGAAATCCCAAAGTGTTGGGTGCATCATCATGTGAACAGAAATGAAGATGTTGTATTAGCCTCCTCTGAGCAGCAAAGTTGACGAGAAGACTCCAAATGATTCTCCTGTGTGAGGCAGTGGGAAAGAAGATCTGTAGAGTGGACGTGCCTGTGGATGAGCACAGGTGAACGTGTGGAGATATGGTTCTTTTGTGTAATGCAGTGAACCAGAGATATGACATCCCTATGGATGTGCCCCTAGTGGATGAGCACTAGTGGGTGTATCAGATCCTTTGCTATATGTTGTTCAAGAGTCAGACCTGCCTGTAACCCTAATTGTTATGTAAAGGGTACAGGTCGGCCCCACCTTAATGTGATTAATAATAAATGTAAAAGATGATTAATATGGTTAATATTAATTATAAAATAATAATAATAATAATAATGATGATGATGATGATGATAATTATATTGTGACTTAGTGAGGTCAGCCCTGTTGAGCCAATAGACACTTCGATTGATAGGATAAGTCTAATATAAGTAAAGGAAGATTCCCCATTGTGGAATCATATCCTTCATGTGAGTTTGGAAATTTCAGCAAGTACATTTACTTGGGTAAAGTGCGCACCTCTCTTGGGCGGTAGTCTTCTAGGGTTTAAGCACCCTCTTGTATGCTAGGTCTTTCTTGGTGGTGAAGGTCTTTCTCTTGAAGAATATAGCAAAGGATTTGGCTAGGTTTTCTTCCCTTGTTGAGAAGGGTTTTCCAAGGTACTTCTTATGTTCTTGTGCATGGTGCTTCTTCTTGTGATCTTGGTTGCTGCAACATTTTCATTTATAGTTAAGTGAAATGCTAAAATGAAATAAACTTCATGCTTAACCTAGCTTATGAAAAATCAACAATTGTGACCCAAGTAGAACACCACATGAACTTGATCACATATGGTAATTCCTCAATCTCATTCATCTGAATATTTGTCCTTTTCAAGTTGGTTAGTTGCCTATCAGACTCCGGTAAAAGATAACTAACTTGCAGAAACCCTAGATTCACAACAATGGAAATCCCCAACTTTAGATCTAAATAACTCTGGTGGAAGATCTTCAAAAGAATCAAGAAGATTGTGAAAGTTGGATAAGGTTGTTAATCTTTCTAATTGAACCAAAGAATTGCTCAAGTCCGTCAATCACTTTTCTTGAAGAACACAAAACTTTCAGCTTCATACATGGCAGTTACTTCAATGAGGCTGACAACTTTTATTACACTGGATTTCTCCATTATCCATTTATCTATTCAATGAAAAACATTTGTAATAGGGGTGGCAGGAGCAGGGATGATATTGTTCAATCCTAAAGGAATACAGGTTGCAATTTATTCTTAGGATCTAGGAGCAGTGTCGAACAATGCAACAGAAGCCTATGCTCTCTTGAGAGGCTTGATCTCAGCCAAAGAAACACATGTCACCTTGTTAATTGTAATGGGTGACTCCATGTTTGTCATTAAGGTGATGTTGGGAAAGTCTCATCCACTGGATTGTAGGCTAGCCAAAGTTTTAGCACAAACATCCAAGGAGGCGAAATCATCCAATTCGATCTCATTCTACCATATCAAACGTGAACACAATGAGGAGGCTGATAAATTGGCCAAAATGGCTTCTCATCTAGGCATGGGTGAGTTAGAAAATGGGGGGAGCAAGCTATACACATAATTCCATAATCGTTGATCAATAGTTGACACAATATTAAATGCTCTCAGGAATTCACTTCAAGTGAATATGGCAATCAATCTCCCTTGTTTTGAAATAAGAGCATAGAGGACAACTCTCACTCTGTCTCGCATGCAAACAATTAATCAACTATGGGATGTCGAATCCTATGGAATGGAATTTCATAGGCATGGCGGGATACTGCAGCTTAAGGAAATTGGGATGAGCGTCCAACTTGGCTGGCACCTGGGGGAATTTAAACCTCTGGTGAGTTCTATGCTCTGTTTTCGATGGTTTGCTTGGGATCCTGAATTTTTCATCCTGTTTGGTAGAATGACAACCTACTTATTTATGGTTATGGCCTCTTTTGTGCATTATGGCATCAATCGCCAAGTGCACCCTCTACAAAGGCACTCATGGAGGTGAGCCCATACATTGTCTTGCATGTTAATGATCCCATGCCCAAAAGTAAACTCCATGACCACCTCACATTCATTACATATCTCTTATGGGTTCTGCTGGGAAATATCTCTCTACTTGGGTATTGGCACATTGATCCAGATTTTATGAGCAGAATGAAATGAATACAGATCTATATTATTAATTAATAAAGTGATTTAATTAAGGAATAATAAAATAAAGTAAAAGTCACTTGGAGCGAAAAGGTGAACATGAGAGATAAAAGAGGGGTAGGGGCCTCCATTCTCTCATTATTGTTTATCATTTTGATGTTTGGCTTCTTGCTAGAGAGCCCATGCACTTGGGGGTTTTGGGGGTTTTGACTAAACAAACCCTAGAGATCAGCTCGGTGGTGAAAGATCCCACCTTTCTTGATCCAAGCTTGGTCACGGAGGTGAAAGATTCCTCCCTCGCCATTCTACATCAATTCTATTCAGTTCCAGGAGCATTGGTAGAGGCAGGGCATATTGTTGGAGGTTTTCTGCAGAGCTAGGGTGCACCCATCTTGAGAGAGTAGTTCGATTTGCTCAGAGGTGAGCAGATTCTCAATAGATCTCACCCAAGGGTTGTTAGCCATCACCCTAGCGCCTTTTTACAACAGTGTTTGAGGGTATTCATTTCTTTTACCGGTGGGGAGCATTTTATCTTGAGGAGGGTGCACTGGTGATAGGGGATTTCGTGTTTTGGAGGGGAAGACCTTTCCCAGTAGATTGGAGATTTGGCATAGGGGTTACGCAGTCCCCGATCTATCTTTTGGCAGTTGGTTCTAGTAGTTTGGCAACCATATTCCTGGAGGCCGAATTATTGGCTTGTTTCAACTAGGAGGGTGCATCTGTTCTTTTAGAGACATTGTTGTTTGGGGGTCTTCCAGTTGAGCTATTGCTCAAAGAGTGTTCATATCTTCTTGCCATCACCAGATCTGTCATCTCACAAAATTTTGCAGAGGTTTGAGGCCATCAGAGAGGAGGTTGTACTTTCCTTGGACCATTCCAGCCAGGAAGTGCGAATTGTGAGAGAGAGGGCATCACATACAGCAGTGGGTATCTATTGGACTTCGATGTTACTTGGTATTCAGCTTGGAGAGGCTTTTGGAAGCCTAGATCTTCATCTTTATTGTATCTTGGAGGCATTATCAGCCATACACTCTATTCTCTTATATGGATTCTAGATCTGCTCCATTTTGTATGAGGTTAGCTATTATTATGAATAAAATCAGATCTCAGGTATTTGTGCTATTTACTTGAGTTGTTTCTACTGTATCTTGTTGTGTATATGTTGTTGGCTACATTGTTATCTTTACTTGCTGCAAACACACAATAAAGCCACCATTATAAACCCCAGCGCAACTCAAGAGACTAAAATCAACAAAGTGTTTGACAAAATACCACAACCAAAAAACACATAAAACTCAATAAGAACCCAATGTTCCAATCAGATCTGGTTGGGAACATTACAATGGCCGAAGGAGGTCCACATTAAACACTGGGTGCAAGACAAGGAAGGGGGCAATGTTGAGCTCAAAAGCATTGTCACCCACAACCTTGGTGATGGTATAAGATCCATTGCAGAGTGGACGAAGCTTCTGATGGGGTCCTATAAGGCGTTCTTTTTGCAAGTGAAACCAAACTTTATCTCCCACCTGAAACTTGTGTGGCACCCAATGTTTATAAGGCGCTTCTTGTACTTGGCATTGGACTTCTGCAAAATATTATGAACCTGTTGACAAATGTGTTGGATCCGCTCAATGAACCGGGTAGCTTTGTTGGCTTCAGTTTCAGCATGGGACGAGTCTGCCTGGGTGGCCGCAAGGGGTAGTGCAACATCCATGGGACCCAATGGTTGTAATCCCAACCCCACCTGAAAGGGGTTGTGGTCAGTTGAGCTATGCATGGCTATGTTGTAGTTGTGTTGAACATAAGGAAGACTCTCATCCCATGTGCGGGGATGCTTGGAATTGTACATGTGCAGGATATGCATGATCATCTGGTTGGCGACCTCGGTTTGTCCATTTGTCTAGGGGTGGAAGGCAGTGGATTAGGTGAGCTTGGTGTCCAGCAGTGACCAGAGGCTCAACCAGAATGTGCTGAGGAACCGGTTGTCCTAATCTGAGACGATGGTTTGTGGTATCCCAAAATGTACCCACACTCGTTCGAAGAAGAGCTTGGCAATGGCCTCTGTTGTGATGCTCTTCTTGCAGGCGGCCAGAATCGCCATTTTAGAAAAACAATCGACCACCCCAAAAACACATTCATTTCCCCGCTTGGTTGACGGAAGGCCTGACATGTAGTCCATCGAGATGGATTCCCAGGGCCTTTCAGGAGTAGGCAGAGGGGTGTACATTCCTTGTTTCTTAATGGCCGGTTTGGCAATGGCGCAGACAGTTTAGGACCTGATATACTTGTTGACATCTTGTCAAAGTTTCGGCCAATAGAAATGTTGTTGCAACACTGCCACTGTCTTTTCTACGCCAAAGTGTCCTGCCACCCAACTGTAGTGGGTTTCCCAAATCAGCTCCGCTCACTTGCTTGATGGAACACAAAGATGGCCCAGATGGCACATCATCTCATCCTGAAGATGGAAATCAGTGACAACTGTGTTTGCGCCCAACATCTGGTAGGTGGCGGCAAAGTTGGGATCTCTCTTATAGAGTTGGGGCCATCCAGAGGTCTTGTGGCCGCAAGAGTTTAGCACCATGGTGAGTGCTGCAACTGGTGGGCGACTGAGGCAATTAGCGATGCGGTTGGTGCTCCATGTCTTATACTTGATGTTGAGATGGAATTGTTGTAAGTATGTGGACCACTTCTAATGGCGGTCATTCTGCAATTTGCCCTGTGTCTGCATGAATTGCAGCAGCTTATGATCGGTGTGGATGATTGTCTCCTTCCCGAGAATGTAATGCCTCCACTGGCCACGGGGTGTCTGTGCTGAGTGAGAACTGCGCCCACAGCATAGTCTGAAGCATCTATCTCCATCTCAAAGGGATGTTGCAAGTTGGGTAATGAAAGCACTGGGATTGAGCACAAGCGTTGCTTCAAATCATCGAACGCTTTCTATTGTGACAAGACCCACACAAACTTTGCCTTACCACCACCCCTGGTTACTTAGCCAAGGGCCCATGCAATGTGGGAGAATCCCAACACGAACCTGCAATAGAAATTGGCAAGGCCTAAAAAGCTTCGAAACTCAGTGAGTGCGGTTGGGACTGGCTAGTCACGAATGACCTGGATCTTGGTTGGATCCACATACACACCATGCTCATCAACAATGTAGCCTAGGTACTGGACCTTGTCCATGCTGAAGGTGCATTTTTCCAAATTTGCATATAGCTTGTGCTGCTGCAGAGTGTGCAGAACCTGTTGAATATGTTGCAAGTGTTCCGCCCAATTCTTGTTGTAGATGAGGATGTCATCCAGATACACCACCACAAAAGAATTGGTGAAAGACCGCAAGATATCGTCCATCATCCTCATGAAAGTTGTTGGGGCATTCGTCAAACCAAAGGGCATGACCAACCATTCACAAATACCTTCTTTGGACTTGAATGCAGTTTTCTATACATCGATCTGCTCTATTGGGACCTGATGGTAGCCAGACTTCAGATCAATCTTACTAAAGTATTTGGCCCCCTTGAATTGGTCAAGAAGATCGTCGATTCGGGGAATCGAGTACCGGTTCCTGACTATGATTTTATTTAGGGCCCAGTAATCGATGCAGAGTCATCAGATCCCGTCTTTCTTCTGCACAAGCACGCTTGGGCTTCCACACGGTGATGAGCTGGGTCCGATGTGCCCCGTTTGGAGCAGTTCTTGGATCTGACGCTTGATCTCCTTGTTTTCTAACAGAGAGCGGCAATAGACTGGCCCATTGGGTAACGATGCGTCGAGGTTCAGATCGATTGAGTGCTTGACCCGACACTGTAGAGGTACCCCAGTGGGTGAGGAGAAGATATCTTTGTGTTCTTGCACGACCTTATCCACTTGCTTCTGTTGCATAGAGAGATCGGTCGTGGAGGCCATGGATGTGGCTGCAACCTTCCGCTCACTTTGAGAGCGAATCACAAACAAGACAAACTTATCGGTCTGAGAGATGACCTTCCCGCATTGCTTGGCAAAGATCAAGGAAATGGCAGTGGGTGGGACTACCTCGGGTATCCTGTACAATTTCCTGTCCAAAGTAATAATAACACTGCGAGGCCTAGACTCATATACAACATGACGTTTCCATAAATAAGGTTGGCCCAAAAGAACATCACAAACTTCAAGGGGAGCAACATCACACAATACCTCATCTTTGAAGGGCTTGATGTCATAGGACAAGAGACACTATTGGTTGATGCGAAGATCGCTTCCTTGGCGGAGCCATCCAATGCTGTATGGTTGCAGGTGCGGTGTTGTCGACATGGCCAACCGCTTGACGACCTCCGCTGACATGAGGTTCTTCTGGCTACCGCTATCAATAATGAAGTGTAGCGAAGTACCCTTCACCCACATCTGTGAATGAAAGAGGCGCTCGCCTTCCTCTGGCTCATCAGGTTCATCGGGTTGAATCTTTGTGGTAGCAACGGTGGCACTGGGTTCCGCGTCAATAATCTGTCTCCCATTTTCTGGGTCTGACTCTGAGTCGAAACCCGCATCTGATTCAGAGGCTTTCACCTCTGCCACCAATGATTGCATTGAGCAGAAATCAATAGTGTTATGCCAGGGGCTCTTATGGAAGTCGCACCACTTCTCGATGTCTTTCTTCGTCTTTCCATTGTCCTTCTTTGTTTGTGGCTTAAACTGGTTGTCCTGAGGCTGTCCATCTTTGCTCTGCCCTTTGTTCTGCGGGTTGGGGCTGCCCTTTCCCTGCTTCTACTGTGACAGGTTCCCAGACCCAAACCGTTGCGTTTTTTGTTTAAACTTTTGCTCGATTTTGACAACATATCAATAGGCTACGCCCAAGGACGAGATGTCCAAAAATTCCATTTTTGTTTGGATGTATCTATGTAGACCGTTGCGGTACTTGAGCACTAGATGTCACTCAGAACCTTTGATACACAGCTTGGTGCGCAAGGTATGGAAGATATTTGTGAACTTTGGCACTGTTTGGTCCCTTTCCTGCCACAGTGTGGTCCATCTTGTATACAGGTCGTCATAACTTCCAACATGGTAATATTGTTCCTTAATAACATCCCTGAAGGACTCTCAGGTGAGTGCGACTATAAATAATGAGGGTTCCTCTGTTACCTTTTGATCACTGAAAGTCTCCCACCAATCTTTCACATGGGGGACGGCTTTGAGGAGCGCAAATGTAATCTTTTCTCTATTGGAAAAGTTATGGACGGAAAAATACCCTTCTAGCAGATTCAACCATTTGTCTACAACATTTGCGTCTATCTAACCTTGAAATATAGGAATATCAAAGTTGATTTGTACCTTGAAGGGGGCGGCACCTCCGCTCAAGGAAGATTTGTCGCCTGTTGGTAGCCGTCGAAGGATTTGCGCAAAACTATCCATCATCTCGTTCCTCAGTTGCGTGAGGGCTTCCTCGAGCAATAATTTGAAAGGATCTCATGTCTCGTCGTCTTTCTTTTCTCCTGTCATGGAAGGTCGCTTGGGCGTGCGAGAGCTCTTATCCTCAAGAGAAACAAGCTCGAGACCCAACTCTTTGTACCCTAACCTCGTCGGGGACATGCACTAAGAGCGACAAGGAGCAAATCGATTTGATACCACTGATCCGGATTTTATGAGCAAAACGAAATGAACACAGATCTATATTATTAATGCAAAGATACAATGAACAACAACATAGATACAGTAAAACTTGGCTTCTATTCAATAAAGAAATATGTTGAAACTGTAAAATGCGGACTGAAACAAGCTTGCTATAATGGTGGCACCTTATCTCTGAGAAGAGATGTGACGATTGCGCTCATTCGCAAGAAGATGAGTACAATGAGGCTCCAAAGGCCTTCTTACATTAAACATGAATGCCAAAACCCTAGACATCCCGTTGTTCCAGAGTCTGTACTTAAGGCTTAGAAAGTACAGTGTCTAGGCATCCGAAAGTGAGTAAAGTATAAAAAAGGGAGAAGAGTCAACCTTCGGGAAAGGAAGCTAAGGTTGATTTCCAGGTTGTCATTGTCTCGCTTCCAACTGTTCCTGGATGTTTATAACCTGTTCAATCACGGCCCATGAACGTTCAAGTTCTACCCGGGTGGTGGTTGTTTTAAGTATAGTATCGAAGAGGTTTAAAGCGATATGGGTTTGGTCCAATAAGCCCGGTTCAATATTAGGTTGTCTTACAACGGGGACAGTCATAGAGGAACAGAAAAATTTAAAAGAGAGTTCGAAGTTTTTATGGTGTATCAATTTGATCTTATAAAAGAGAACTTTGAATCCGATAATAAAGATAAAATGCAAACCAAAGGCCTTTTTCCGTAACTGAGTTATATTTTAAATAAATGGTGTGTAAAATGTGAGAAAAGCATTAAGCTGTCTATAACGCAAGGCTCCTATCAAGGGAGAATCTCACCCTGTAAACAGAAGAAGAAAATAAGATAAGAAGATATCTGACGAAGCATAAAATATGACAATCTAAAGGGTTCACAGGTCTTGTACCTGCTAATAGCCGATACAGAGGAAAAACTATAAACGATATAGACGACTAAAAAATTGATCACCACAATAGAGGTTTTACTAAATTGCAGTAAAAACATTCATCAAATATATATATATATATGCGAAATGAAATTGAATATGAAATCATAGAGGAAACAAACTCATAACACAGTCTTGACGGAATCAACAATCTTCGGATTTGCTTTGTATTAATTCTCAAAAAGGAGATAGTCTCTATTAAAATCGACCAAAAAGGTCCAGCCACTTTTCTTTCTTCTAATTACATATTTATACAACTTCTACATGCTAGGATCTCAATCGTCACATTAGTTTTTTGGTTACAAAAAGGAAATTCATGTGTTCCAATTCTTTGCTTTTGTCTTCTTTTGGGTGGATGGATCACCTTCTTTTCTTTAAACTTCGGGTTCTAAAAATAGAACAGGCAGACACATGTTATTATTTGGTACCCGAAGACTGCCCCTTCGCCTGCTGTGTGCAAGTGATGCACTTCTCCACCAACTGGGCTATCACCCTGGAAGGTTCTGCTTGATTATTTGCCTCAAAAGTGTAACAATCCTTCACTAATTGTGGCAACTTTCTTTCTACCTATCGGTCTTCGGCGCTAATAGAACATAAAAGTACACTTGGTTTGATTAGCCATCTGTCTACTTGAACTATATCTGTCTGGGTTGTCTGTGATATTTCAGCCAACTCTCTTTCCTCATTTTCCTTGATATTTAGCAAGTGTTTAGCTATATTGATCTGGCCCAGCGTCTCAGTACTGCTTTCACTATCGAGACTCAACGAACTCCCATCTACGAAGCCAAAAGTTTCTTCGCAAGATTTTCTTACCTCTTTAGCTTGTTGTCTGCCTTCTGATATGTTACGCTCCCATTCCTTCAACAAGATGTTACCTCGGGTCTGCTCTGGGATGGAAAACCTGAAACTACTGCCCGTTTCCCTTTTTGTCATGGCTATAACAGCCTCTTGGAAAGCGATCCGAGCCGCCCCAGCTTCTTTTTCTCTGAAAGAGATGTTTTCCAGTACTTGATCAATGAGTTGACAATTGTTTTGAATAGTTTCCACCTTAGCAAGTAAATCTTGTTGAGCTGTCGATACTCTTTTTCGGATTTCTTTGGCTTGGGATTGAAATATCCCGATATCTATCACCTAGTTTTCAGTGAGATTCAATTTGCCCTGTAGTTGCTCTATCAATTCTTCTTGCTGGCTTATCTGTGATTGGCTGGTCTGGGCCACCTGCTGTGTTTGTTCGAGATCAGTTTTGAGCCGCTCGATTTCCTTTTGATCAACTGCTCTAGCTTGCTCTATACCTGAATTCGCCTAATCTCTGGCAGCTGCCTCTGTTGTAGCCAGTTTAGCCTCCAAGGTTTTGATTAAGCGGTTTTTTCGCTTCAACTGATCTTTTAGGGACTCGACAGAATATTGGTTGGCCGTAGCAAAAGCCCCCAATGTCCCTGCTATATGAGTTGCAAATTCTTGCTTCTTCATGTCTTTTCCATCAACTAAGATTTTAAATTTATTGGCTACCTTGCCTGCTTCTTGATAAAGCTCTTGCTTTACAACAGCATTTCTCTTCTTATCGAAGAAAAATTCGTTCGGAGGTAACTCTTCCACAGTTATGGGTGATAGTTCTTCTCCAAAAATCCATCCAACGTCTGGGACTCCCTTTGTGGATTGTAGGGGAGTAATAGAAACGATGGGACTTCCGATCTACTTGGATGATTTCCCCGGAGTAACAACCAAGGTTGGCTTGCTTGTAGGGTTGGGGGCTAAGTTGCAGGAAACGCCCCCCCCCCCTCTGTTTCGGAGCCGGAAACCGTACGGTACGCCGAAACGGGTACGGTACGGCCCTGAAA
>SNQJ01S0073823.1:101291-112946 GCA_010110895.2 Picea sitchensis | reverse complement strand
CCAATGTTGGTGGTGTTGATTGTTAAACTCCTTTGTCATGGCCTTAGCAAAAATGTACCCTTCACTCAAACCAGAATCATTGATTAGGCATGTTAAGCTTTTTCTACCATATTTTAAGGCTAGGATTTGGTAGTTTCATCAAAATTGGGTGGTGTCGACTGATGTCCCTAGAGGATCGAGGTATAAGCAAAGTCAAGACAAGAGGCAAAGGATGAAGGATGATACTAATGATGTGTATCCCAATATAAGCGATGGTGGAACATTGCTTGTCATTCATGTTTGTCATTTAAATGTTCTTGTCTGTTTATTCGTAATGCTTTCTTTCAAAGTTTCAATATAATCATTATTATTTTTTTATTTTTTTTATTTTTTTTATATACGGCGTTTCCCCCGACGTTTCCATATTTTGAGGGTCTATTTCGTATCGTACCTGTTTCGGAAACTTCGTATCGTTTCCCCGTTTCGTGCAACTTAGGTTGGGGGTCTCAGCTTCCTGTTTCTGGGCCCCAGTTTGCTTCTTCTTTTCCTAGTGTTCTTCTTGGTCAGGTGCAGAATCTTTGGAGCCCTTGGCTTCCGTTTGCTATACATCTGGGATCGTCGGGTTCTTACCCTGTAAGACTGGGGGAAGGCAGCTCCGCCGATGTTCCTGGAATTTGAAAAAATCGACCATCTCTTCGAGCGACAGGGCTTGTATCCGACTCAAAACCTCTGCATAGGATCTCGCGCCTTGGAAAATATCATCATGAGGTGAATTCTCATGTTCATATCTTTTAAGGCCACAACTAGCCATGTGATTACTCACGACCCTGTGTGGGTTGTGTTTCTTGAACTCAATGTGGACGAATTTAATATCTTCCAAGTCCGTTGTCTCGGCCTTTGCGTGTCCGAAATCTGATAAAGAATAAGTATTCAAATGAATGGGGAAAGGTGGCCATACCTTTTTCGAAAATCCTTTCAGCTCTTTGCTTATGCCACCAATCACGGTTTGCCTAGCGATTTCGCGACAAACCAGCCTATCTGGTATAAATAATGGTAGGGCATATGGAGGAACAGAGGCGCCGAAAACCCTGATATAGGAAAGTTCTGCCTCTATGTACCAGTCGACCACGCTGCTCAAGTTTGCTGCGATGCTATCTGAAATCTTGGGCGGTGGATTATCGAAGATGATGACATGCATCGGCACCATTACCCAATTGAAAATCTCGTATATGAAGTCTGCGACCTTATCCTCCCAAAGTTTTGAATGGTAGACATGGATAGGCTTAGCATCAGATGGAGTCCAACTCTAGCCCATTAGGGGAAAAGGTGTCATGAAACAAACGACATCCATGATGTATGCGGACATAAAAAATGAAGCGGCCTTCCCACTTGCCCTCTGCGTCCAATATTCTGTAATCCGACTGGTTAGACTGTCTGACAACAGTTTGGCCCAGTCAAAAGAACAGCCTTCAGCAACTGTATGAATCAGAGGCACCCAAGGGAGAAAGAAATGTGTGGTGTCCTCCCTCCCATACAATCTACAGGTCATCATTGCTATGTATTTGAATTGCGGTTCCAAAGAAGAGATTGAATAAACTCCATTACCGTCCACCCTGAACTTTGCTGGGTGCGAGACCCAATCCTTGATCAGATCAGACATGTTTCTGCCGTATTGCTCGCATTCCTTCTGCTTAAAACTTTCCAGAAACTCGGCATCGTATGAGAAGTTTGGTGTGGGTGACAATTGATACATCGCCTGCAAATGTTCTGGTCTAAAGGTCCCAACGGTCACCTTCTGCTCGTTGATAATAGTTCTGGTCGGTATATCCACGTGATCTAGCGCCCATCGGATCATATCATAGTAGGGAAGGAGTCGTGGCCTAGCTGCTACCTTATGCATCTCTGCTTGAACAACGATCTTGTATTTGGTGGTCAAGTCGTCCTTCTCATTATCACTGGAATCGTCTGAACAGTTCACTAATTCGGACTGCAAAACCTCAGAGACGTATGATCAGGTTCTGACAGAATCAATACTTTGGGGTGAAGTATCAGAAACATTATCTGAGCCTTGCCCTCAACTCTCAGCACTTGCCTTGGACGCTTTTCGTGGGGCCATCATAGAGGACTCTGACTTAGCTCTCCTGTAGTAAAAATATGTATACATACAGAAATCAGCTCGCTGAGAAAAGTTTCTCTGAGCAAAATAGAAATGAGCTTTGAAACACTGAAAGAAAGAGATCTATATCTTCGTCCATTTAAAACCTCGACGTCCTTATGAACAGAACGGTCAAATCATTTTTAGAGACAGATTTAGCAATAAAAAACATATCCTTACCTGTCGCTTCGCCTCATTTCCAATTAATGCCATAAATTTTGACGGTTCATGACACAAGTTGGCGCAAGAAACATTTAAATTTACCTCGTAGACTATGCATATTAATATTTGTATTAAAACAATGATTTATCTGGTTTAGGTTCTTTAATTAGATTTTCTTTAAACTTTAAGCACCTTTTCGGCGTTCGCCGTATCGGGAGATTTCACTCATATCTTTCGAGCCCCTAAAACCCGAGATCGCGATGACGCGATCAAGTTAAGCAAAAACGTAATCCGGATTAAGTGTTTAATTAATCAGTGTTTAATTGATATCGCGACTCGGGGCTACGAAGGTAAAGTTTCTTGGAAGAGTGAAAGCCGAGTCGCAAAACCCCGACAGTGTTTAATTGATATCGCAATTTCGCGACTCGGGGCTACGAAGGTAAAGTTTCTTGGAAGAGTGAAAGCCGAGTCGCAAAACCCCGACAGTGTTTAATTGATATCGCGATTTCGCGACTCGGGGCTACGAAGGTAAAGTTTCTTGGAAGAGTGAAAGCCGAGTTGCGAAATCCCGACAAAACTTAACTAAGGTTTAAGGAACTTTACTCTCAACGCTAACCTGGGTAAGTTTTCGAGGTTGTTTCGTGACTTCGCGCATTTGGAAACCGTGTGACTTGTAACTCCCGAAGTGCAATATTCCGAGGTATATAAAAGTGAAAAATATCGTTTAACGGTAAAAAGGCAATGGCTTAGAAGTACGACGGCCATCGTCACTTCGCATATCAAGATTACTGAGGTTTTCAGTGGGTAAAGATCACGAAGTAAAAAGTCAGTTTAAAGGTCAACTTTTGATTTCAAAATTACATTTAAACCATTTGAAAAGGCGGCTCCAACACATCCAAAAACCTAACCCTAGGAGATGAAGCGCCAAAAGTCATGTGGGCCCTGTTGAGTTAAGTTGGTACATCAACTTCCCAGGGTCGTAGCTTTTGCATACGATATCCATTTAGACGCACAATAGCCCATTGGAAAGGTCTATCCGAGGACTACACATTATGCCGTCACACTCTAACTCGGTCTACAGTGTGACTGTTGTGGGCCTCAAAACAACCCCGAAAGTTTGGGACCTAAAAAGCTAGAAAAAAACTGTCGAGATGAAAACTGAAAATGACAAGACGACATCTGTATGTGAGCCAGTTGGAATAGGTGGGTGACCACCGATATCCACCTGGATCACACACCTAATAGGTTCCTTTAATGGTCCTCCCATACCTAAACTTGCCAAATTGCATAAAGTCTTGAGCTTATTTGACGTTTGAAGGGGATACCCAATGAGAGTTGTTCACTTGGCTTTTGTATTAATCGATGGCCTACTTTATATGCTTCTTAGAACTATTCCCCCTTGTGATTGTTGGTTTTACTTGATTCCATGGTTTTGATAGACTTGGGTGCACCTGACATAGTCTTTGGAGGACGTCTTTGTGCTTTCACCCAGGATGTTGTGCACTTTGTACAGGATACATCATGTGTGATGCATACAGGATACAACATTGGGTCACCTGGTGATTGACCTCCTTCAAATACATCCTCTCACACCTCCTCGACCTTGGACGATGTACATATGAGCTCTCATTTGACATATATGGTCATGATGGCAGCAAGATGGGCAAGCAGCCCACACCTTGTTTGACACATGATGGAGGACATTGCACTTGGTTATGCTTAGACACCACTAAGAGAGGTGATGCTCAATCATTCCACCTTGGACATTCGCCTTCCCACCGTGGACGTTGAGCTCCTTGATGATGGCGTCATGTGTTAGGGTTTGCTTGATGATGATGGGCTTGCTTTCCATTGGGGCATTGTTTGATGATTTGATGATGTGACATGACCATTGATGAGGAGACATACCCTCCACCTTGCTCGCACCTTTTGGATGATGAGACGTGGCCTTTGGAGGCTTCACACACCCTCTTGGAGCATGACGTCACCACACATGTGACCTAGGAGGGCATTATTATGGTGGATTAGCATGAATATTCATTGTTAGAGGCTATTTGAGCGGTTGACCCCACTTGTATCATGGATTGTTGTTGTTTTACATCATTATGTGGACATATGTGCTAGGGTTACCTCATATAAATGAGGCTAGCGCTCATTTGGATCAAAGACAACTCATTCACTTGTGAGATCACTACTGTTTATCTTCTCTCTTATTTTTGCTATGGATGTCTTATGCGCACCTTTGGAGTGATGTGGATGGATGCTTTGTCTTGTTAATGGTGGATTCCTCATGAACTAAGGCTTATTCATGCTATGCACCTTGACAAGTAAGTGGTTTCTTATGGTGCATGCAATTTTCATGGTATATTTTGGTGAATGCTCTATTAGAGAGGTAATAGTTGCATGTTATCGTTGTTTTCCTTGAATAATTTGAAATCCTAAGGGAGGATTAAGAGAGGTTATCCCCTTCCCTTGTTGTTTTCACCTTAACTTTGTTGAAGCATATTCAAGGTTTGCCTTAAGGGTTAGGATTGGCTATCCCCTTAGGGTTTTCCTTGGCTAGGGTTTAGTTTTAGGGGTTAGGAGTGGCTATCCCCCTAGGGTTTAAAACCTAGTTTTCATCCATTCTCTTAGCTAGATTCATTAGAAGAAGTGGGACAACACCTAGGGTTTAAGAGAGGATAAGCCTTAGTGGATTTTCCTTTGAGGTTTGACCTAGGATTATGAGAGGATAATCCTAGGGTTTATGTCAGAATTTCAATCATGGGTAAATTACTTCCTTATGATCTCAAGCAAAAAATCACTTGCTAAATTTTTAAACAGAAAATTCCGACCACATAATAATTACACACTCGTTGGAAATTAACTAGAAATTAAACAACAGAAGCAAAATAAATTCCCAAGCACACAGACAAATTTTTACTGCCCTTCAAATCAACTTTTCATTAAATCACTCCAAGCTTACAAGGGATCTTGTACTGGGAAAATAACCCACTGAGAAAAGAATCAAATTACAACAAAACCTAGTTGTTCTGGCCCTGCCAGAAACTCAACTGAAGAAACCCTAGTATACGACTGCCTGAACTCATATTTGTTGCTGTATGGCCTGCACGTAGTTGTACATCCCCAGAAATTGTACGACCTCTGCCTCCCTACTGGGTAGTACGGCCTCCACGAATTTCTGGTTGTTGGGTTGTTCTTCCACTTGCTACTACTACTTGTTCTCTCCTCCTTCGGACTGAGCAAAATTCCTTCTTTGCTCTCGTTGTATCTCAAAACACTATGAATCACTCTGTTTTGTACTAGATCTGGCTACTCGTCCTCGGATCTACTAGATTTGTCTGCTGGTCACTTAGATATGCACTAGATCTGTCTGTTGGACCTCAGATCTGGTAGATCTATCTACTGGTCACTTAGATCTGCACTAGATCTATCTGTTGGTCCTCGGATCTGCTAGATCTGTTTACTGGTCACTCAGATATACACTAGATCTACCTGTTGGACCTCAGATCTACTCTAAGTATCTAATGGCCCCTCCTCTTGTGCTATGAATCTGCTCAAATGATCTCTCTCCGATCTCTCGAGTCTTCTTGGTGTACAAAGTGTGTCTCTCCCTTCTACCTTTCCCTTCTTTTAAAACTTTGAGTTGATGACCAAATCTTTCTAACCCTAATCTCACTTCGAGATCAATGGTTGAGATTAAATCTCAATCTCACTTGAGATCAATGGTTGAGATTCATCTAAATCACTAGTGTAAAAATTATACTTTATTAGACATTAATCAATTCAATATAAAATTCTATTCACTTTAATAATTATCTTTAATTAAAGTGGATTACAAAGATAATAAAGGTCCTTTTTGGATGACTTCCACACATCCGACATTAGACTTGTGCGGAAGTTCCTGTCTGATGCTACAAACATCAACAATTTAAACCTTCACCTTTTCTCTTGCACTTAGCCTCCTTTGAGTGCTTTGCATTGACTCCATTTGCCCTAAGAAGGAAAACGACACTAGTCTTCATGATTGCAAGTGATGATTAAAACCCTGGCATTAGCTAAAAGCTCTCCTCTTCTCTCAAGCTACTTGACAACCAAATTACTAACCTCATCCTAACTCAATGCTTGGCAAACATAGTGTTTTTATTGTCATTATAAAAGGTTTGCTACAACCATTAGGGCTTTACTAATTGCTGATAACTTACTTAATATTGGGTTAAAATCAGCTCAGAAACATTGTTTGATGATTGGATATTGATCTACTTATTGAAGGTTTAATTCTAAGATATAATTGCTATTTTTCCTCGGTTGATTTCTTGTTGGTGTTGCAAATTATACTTTGTTGATATACACAGGTTTACTGCTCCAATTTTATAACAACAATTAGTTTTACTTGATAGCTAGCATATAGAGGTGATTGGTAGGTGATTTAACTTGGTAATTGACTATTATATGCATTGGGATACTACTTGTTTCGCACAGGTCAACCAATTACCTTGTATAACTAATCCCAACCTTTCCACTTTCCTAGACCTAGCCTATCTCATTGAGTGACCAAGATAGGGGGCCATAGACTTCCCTCTAGCTTGCTATAGGATCCCTTGAGGTCACTAGGGAAGCCTTCCTTGTGTTGGATTTCTTTCCTTCAATAAAACGAGGGAAGTATTTTCCTAGGTGACAGTGATAGGTACTTCTAGTTGTTACACAAGACATCTTGTAAAGGGCTTTGCACAAGTACAAATCCTGTGATAAAAAAATCAATGTTATCAAAACCAAACCAGTAACCAAACCGGTCAACTTCAAAATCAAGAACTAGATTAGAACCTGTAAAAAATCAAATACAAACTAGTCAAACAAAAACTATAGAAAATATCCAATGTACATCAATATAATCCAAACCATTACACACCAAATATGCAAAGTTTTCTCATGTATATAACATTGTAAGGGTGAATATAGAAAAATGGTATTGAGTGCAGTATATATTTGAACCAAAATACATTAACATTGAGGCTCTAAATGGCTTACAAAATCCAAACATAATCATAACATAGTCTACAATCAAATCAAACTACCTAATGATTTGAATCTAGATCCTCTACATTCTCTGCATGGGTATGTTCGACATCTTTACTCAATGCCCTTGAAGGTTCAATACCAAGGTCCGTGACTCCATACCCAGTAGTGAAGGAAGTGGTTGCAATTCATCTAGGATAAGTCCATCCACGATAGAAGGGGGCATCAATAAATAGATCAAAATTAGGTTTCAGTTAGTTATGGTGTTCTTTTGTTTTTTGTTTTTTATTTTTTATTTTTGGTTTTTTGGGGGGAGGAGATGCACCAATACAAAACTAGTTAATTCCAGTTTGGGAGGCTGGTTCCAACTGGAAACCTCCCAAAACTAGTTCAACTAGCCAATTCTGCAAGTTCCAATCTTGTTCTAATAACATTGCTTGAAACTATTTTTGAATTTGGATTTTCAATTAGTTTACTATATAACTATTTTTGAACTTTGTCGATTGTGTGTAGCTTGAGTGGTTGTGAGAAAAAGTTGTTACCCTCCCCATCCATGTTGAAATCCCACTTTGCGACATGTTTGCTCTTAGTGAGTTAATTATTGATGAGCTATATATGATCTACTCATGATTTGTTGACCCAGCCTTGTGTCTTGAAGAATCTAAGGTTTACCCAGGATAAAATCCTCGAAATGAGAGGAAGTGCCTAGGAGGTTTCCCCCGGGACATATTACCTAGAATTTAAAAAAAAAACTATTTTTGAACTTTGAATTGTGGATCTCTATATAAATTTCAATACTAGAGCTTATGCCTATGTTTTGCCTATGGATTTGATATGTACTTGTCATGTAATGGAAAATCCTCGATCTTGTCTTCTGAAAATTTGAATATTTTATGCATTTTCAATGAGTCAAGTTATTGTTGAGTATTGTATTGAGTTTTGTGAAACTGCCAAGTTGACTCTCCACTTTGGGTTTGTCAAGTTGTTGCCAAACCCGGGTCATGCAATTTTGAATTTAATCAAATCGAAGATACAACTGTCTAAGACCTCCCAACCCACTTTCTAAAAGGGGAACCAATATGCTAAGCGCTAGTGTTTATAAACTACACTAAGTGAGGGATGCCAAAGTAACAATAGGCAACCAAATCTCCAATAAGAGTCAACAATCTTCAGATTTTCAAGATGCTTTCGATCTGACCTTCGTAGATCTACCATACAAAACACAGTGGCACCTAAAAGCTCAATTGATTTTGTTTTTGTTTCTTTCTTTCCTAATAAGTATTCACAAAAGTGTTGAACTGAAATTCAGTTACGGTAACATATCTGGGTATGAGATCATAATATTTGAATATAGTCAGTCATGAATTTATCCTTCATTGAGTTGTCCATTCTTAGTTACATTTGTCAGCAAAGTCCTTCAGTAGCGCTAATATTGTTACATGTTTCTACAAGATTGGTACTGGGAAACATAAATATCACGAACCAAGAAAAAAGGAAAGGAAGTGGTGCAATTGAACACCTGTAATATAAGTTATACTTACAGATAAGAGTTGACCTCATCTGCATTTTTAACAGCGAGCATCAGCCTCCATTGGTTGCTTACTTCATTCGAGTTCAAAGTCTTGAACAGGTTATTCAGTAGCCTTCTCTGCTTCTTGTGATTGGTCCATGTTTCAATCCTTTATTGGGAAAAAAACATTTTAAATTGTTTCAGCACATAGATCCACATTGCCTTCTTGGCAGGACCCTCTCACTAGTGTCTCCTAATCTGTTCAATCAGGTCATAGCAATTTCCAACATCTCATTCAACAGATACTTTTCTTCCCTTACCTGCCCCCTTTTGCAGATGCCATTCATTAGTGAGTAACACAGTGGCATCATTCACTGTTTTAATCTTTTCTTCAACTATGCAATAGCCTCATGGAGATTAGTACACTTGCTACAATGAGCACCAAAAGCATTTAGTATGTTGTTTCATTCAATTCCAATCCCTATGTCTAATGTCATCCATGAGCTGCTTTGCTTCCTGCAATCTACCCTTTTTGCAAAGTCCATTGATGAGTGAGTTATATGTAACAAGAGTAGGCCGAAGACTTTTCTGCAACATCTCATCACGTAATTCAAAGGCCATCTCAATATTGCCCTCTTGACAAAATCCATCTATAAGTGTATTGTATACTACGTGATCAGGAACAACATCCTTTTTTAACATTTCACCCAAGAGATCCATAGCATTTTGCACCTTACCTGTCTTGCAGAGTCCTTTCATAACTATACTGGAAGTAATAAGATTGGGCACGAGACCTTTTCCAACCGTTTCATCAAGTAAAGTGAAAGCATCCTTCATGTTACCTACATTGCAATGAGCATCTATCAGAGTACTATAAGTAATTTCATTGGGAGCCAAACCCTTGCGTGAAATTTCATTCAACAAGTCCTTTGCTTCTTGCAATCTTCGAATTTTGCAAAGCCCATTGACAACAGAATTGTATGTAACAAGAGTAGGCTGAAGACTTTTCTGCAACATCTCATCATGTAATTCAAAGGCCATCTCAATATTGCCCTCTTGACAAAATCCATCTATAAGTGTATTGTATACTACATGATCAGGAACAACATCCTTTTTGAACATTTCACCCAAGAGATCCATCGCTTTTTGCACCTTACCTGTCTTGCAGAGTCCTTTCATAACTATACTGGAAGTAATAAGATTAGGCACGAGACCTTTTCCAACCATTTCATCAAGTAAAGTGAAAGCATCCTTCATGTTACCTACATTGCAATGAGCATCTATCAGAGTACTATAAGTAATTTCATTGGGAGCCAAACCCTTGCGTGAAAGTTCATTCAACAGGTCCTTTGCTTCTTGCAATCTTCAAATTTTGCAAAGCCCATTGACAAGAGAATTGTATGTAACAATACTGGGCATAATACCACTATTGACCATATTATCATACAACCTCAAAGCCTCATCTGCATTCCCTTTCTTAAAGTAAGCATCAATGAGTGCATTATAGATGGTATTGTCCAGAGTAAATCCATGTTTCACCAAATGATCCAATTGTTGTCTTGCTTCCATCAGGCTTCCCTTCCTGCAGAACCCATTAATGATTGCTCTGTAAGTGACAAGATTAGGTGCAATGCCTCTTTGTAGCATTTCTTCGTGCAACTCGCTGGCCTTAAACATATTCCCTTCATTGCAGTACCCATTGATCAAAGTAGTGTAGTTGATTACATCTGGAATCAACCCCATATGTTCCATCTCACGAAATAAGTGCTCTGCTTCAGTTGGCCTCCCACTTTTGCATTGACTATTCATAAGTGTGGTATAAGTAATCAAATTAAGTTTGAGACCCTTTTTAATCATTTCCCTGCTCAACCGGAGAGCCTCTTCTACGTTGCCAACGCTACAATACCCACTCATATGAGTGGTATAAGTAATATGGTCAGGGCACAGATTTTTATCCAGCATTTCTTCGAAGAGCTTATTTGATTCCTGCATTCTACCTTGTAGACAAAATCCATTAATAAGTACATTGTATGTAACTATATCAGGTTCAATACATTTTTCCACCATTTCCTCGGAAATCTTTAAAGAATCCCACATATTGCCTGCTTTAGCATACCCATCAATCATGGTAGTATAGCTAAACATGTCAGGAAGTAATCCTCCTCGACGCATCCCTTCAAATAAATCCTTTGCAGTTTTTAAGTGCCCATTCTTGCAAAGTGCACTCACAATTGTATTGTATGTAACAACATTAGGTTTAGAGCCATTTTCCTCCATTTTAGGGAATACTTCCATAGCGTCTTGCAACTTCTGATGCTTACAAAAATGATAAATAATAATAGTATATGTATAAATATCTGGACAAATGTCACAATGCTGCATCTCCTCGAAGATGTCACAGACTGTGCCTATGCAGTCTACTTTGCTGAGAACTGCATTATATGACCAGACTCGGGCTCTAAATTTGAGATCTTTCATGCAACAAAGTATAAAAATAGCATCCCTGGTCAACCCAGCTTCAGAATAAATATTGACCATCATATCCAGCACCGATGAACTTGTTTCCCAATTTTTGAATGTGTTGCGGAAGAACTCACAAATTGAAGGGGCAGAATAATATCCTACAAAAAAATTGAATCCGTACTCTCGTATGAAAAGGAAAGGAAAAAATGAGATACAAAATAAATATGTGTTAATGTTTATGCCATTATTATAGTTCTTTGCGTTTCAATAGATAAGAGCATCATAAGAACAAGATCACTGAGAAATACACATTCACAAGAGACACAACATTTATCCTGGGAAACCCTCTAGGGGAAGAAAACCCAGCAAA
>SNQJ01S0073823.1:75853-101281 GCA_010110895.2 Picea sitchensis | reverse complement strand
AACAATCATCACAGTAGCTCCTTTAGAGCTATCACTTATAATTTATCTGAAGTAAAGATTAAAGGTAAGGAATACAATACGAAATGAGGTCAACACTCTCAGAGTGTTGTAACCAAGCATTCTTCCATGGCAACCTGGAACTAACACACGAGGTTTCTCCTTGAGGAGGTGTTAGTCATATCAAGCAAAGTATTTACATCTATATTCTCACATGCTATCAAGTATAATATTTTACGGTGATTGTTATCTCAACTATAGTCATCAACTTGTCATGTGTACCTTTGAATGTGTACCTTTCACTCTAAAAACAAATAAAAATAAAAAACTATATTAACTATTTAACAAGGGCAGCACGCTGCATGTACTGCCTCCTAAAACTTTATTTGTTAGTATTTGCACGGCTTATATAAATAATATTCAGACATTTCTTTAGTCATTCGAAAAGAATGCAGATCTGTACTTCCCATGATCTTTATAATAATTAAAAAAAGTAAAAACATCTCAATGTTTCTTATATTTTAAAATATGACTTAAAAGTTTAAAAATTCTACATACAAATTTCTATAAAATTATACTAAAAGATTAAAAAATGTTAATAAATGTAAAATTATTGTAATTGAAAGATTAAAAAAATATTAATAAATGTAAAATTATTGAAATTAAAAAATTTATAAAATATTAAGAAATGTAAAATTATTGAAATTTTAATAAATGTAAAAAAATTGACATTTAAAATTTAAATTTTTAACTCATTTGAAAAAACAATACAATATTAGATTTTAGCATATATTATAATACAATATTATATTATATTGCATTACATTATATTAGTTTTTTTGTGGTTTTGACCAATGAAAAGTTTAAAAAAATACTATTTTTGTTTAAAAAATATATATTTTTTTTTAATTGTTATGTTGAACATTTAAATTGATATAAATTTTTCAAGTCAACACAAAACTAATA
Source organism: Picea sitchensis (assembly GCA_010110895.2). Classification (NCBI taxonomy): domain Eukaryota; kingdom Viridiplantae; phylum Streptophyta; class Pinopsida; order Pinales; family Pinaceae; genus Picea; species Picea sitchensis. The sequence continues at coordinate 100,318 of SNQJ01S0073823.1, read as the reverse complement.
TGAAAGTTAATGCTAACTCATTACTATATACTACCTTCGGCAGTACAATAATTACATTGGTTAAAACACCACTTGATATAAAAGATAAAATATAAATACCTAAAAATATTAATATGTAACGTTAGCAAACATACATATCAAAATAAAATTATGTAACTATTAAGATCAATTTGAAAACAACTGATACTGTAATATCGAAATGTAATTTGAAAATATATTTTAATTTAATAATTAAACTGACTGACTGAAACTATATCGAACTATTCCACTCAAACTTCTACCAGAAACCAAACTATTGCAAAGTAATTATAGCCTACTACTGAACATTGTATTTTCTATATAAGTGTTGACATTATTAAAATTAAAATAATGACAGCAGTATCTGCTATAATATAACGCCATTACAGAGTTTTCTAGCCATTAGTGCAATTTACATGTATTTTTATAATTGTGGCCACATTCAATTTCTATGATTTAATGTAATATATAGTTTTATCATAATTCGCCTACAACGTTCAATAGCAGCCGCGTTTCCCATGAGTTTATCATAATTTAAAAATCAAAGTAAAATACAAAATGTTTCTAACTTTTTCATGACAAAATAAAAATAAAAATGAACTAATTATGGAAGTTGTGTGTATGCATTCATAGTATCAACATCGTGATGTGAAATTTACATGGATACATTGTGAAAGACAGAGTTAATGGCTCAGCGTGTGGTGCTTGAGATACTCTTTAGTATTGCAGGCTTGTTGTGGGATGTCTGTTGGAGTGCTCATTTCTTCATTTAAAAAGATAAACGTATAGCTTTGATGATAAATATGAGTGGGATCATGTTTGTTTCAAGGTTGATGAAGTTAATTGTTAAACTACGTAGATAAAAAATTGGAAAAGAGGTCGAAGAATCTTAAAAAGTTGATTGAGACACCTTAACACGTGTTGAATAAAACACTAAGAAGTAAGTGTTTGTCAAGAAGATAGGATTCTCTGTTGAAGAGTCAATTTCTTTTCTATATTTTCGTAATAGGGAGGTCCATCGTGGAACCAGTCCATTAGACCTCTCCTTGGTGAATGAGTTGATTAGTGCCATGTCCACTACTGTTGCCAGGTCATCTTTTTTGGAGAAATCACGGTGTATGTAAACAACAAAGTAATGCTTTCTTGGCACACTTTCTTTACCACATCATCCAAGACGTCTGCCACAGGCCTCGATCACCAAGAAAGCATCGTTGACACTAGAACCAAGAAATTGTTTAGCATAGCCAATCTGAGGCTCACACACATGGAGTTCATGGAAGGATATCTAGCAAGTAACAATGTTGAAGCTTAAACCTAGAAACTATTCAACAGGAAAATAGTGAATATGTCCTCTAGCATTGTCCATTTGGCATTTGCATGGAAAGTATGTGTAAATGGTCATGAGGGGCTAAAAAACAATGTCGGTCCAGCATCGTCTATCTGAAAGTTTCATGTGCAGTGCGTGTAAATTGTCATGAGCAAGATTAGACATAGATCTGTAGTATGTCTTTGAGCAATTATCTTTTCGATCTGCTTGTTGGACGGTGGAAAAGTTCAAATTCTGGTGTTGGCGTCATGCAAGGAACTATAGCATTCAAATGGAATAGGATGGCTTCAAAAGGACTTTGAATTCTGGTGTTGGCTTCACGCAAGGAACTATAACATTCAGATGGAATATGAATGGCTTCAAAAGGGAGGCTTTTGGGGCACTGATTTGATTCAGAACACCAAAAACTAGTGTTGTAGGGAATCAATAGTTGTCTATGAAAACATTACAACATGTAGAAATAGGTGTTTGACAATGTTAGGATATAATAAATGGATTTTGTTAATGTTAATGCTAACCCCCAAAGTTTTAGGTGAGCTACAATCCTTGGTAATTCCTTGATTGGTGAAATTTAGATGGAATAAGAAGGGATGTTACAGGATTTCAAATAGGCTTTATGGATCTACTGCATATGCTTACCATGTTATAGCTACCTCTGCCCTTTCTTATGAAATGATTGGTACGAAGGCTAATGATTTTTCCTGGTCAAATGGTACATTCACAAGGTCTAGGTCAATCAGATCAACTAGTTGTAATTAAACCCAACCTACTAGCTTTTGAATGGGAACAGATGGTTATGGATCTTTAACTACGTCTGTTGCCATTGGATCTAGATAGATTCAGAACCATGGGACATTAGTTGATGAAGAGGTGTGGGCTAATAATTAGCAAAATAAGGTGAAGCATGGATATGTTGGCTATTTGGGTTTGGAGGGCATCGAAAAAAGTTAGAAAAGAGAAACATATTCTTGTTGGATGCTTGTCAAGGCCCGCTCCATGTAGCTATTCATTAAAAAGTGATTTTCGGAGTGCAACAAAGCAAAGATCCCTTTCTCACCACTCATTACCACCTCCACCTCTAATTTCATCGGATTATCGAGTCATTTCTCATTAGACTAGTCATTAGGCAAGCTCTCCTTCCTCGAATAGATTGATTTAACAATCGGTGTAGCACCACACGAAGCACCACACCCTGGCGAGGGGAGGTGTGGCGTTTAATAAGGATTTTCTTTAGACACCATGGTAGTGATGAAACTATGTTCCTGGAGGCAACACAATAAAGATAAAACCTCCTCGTGGGCATGCTTTTCGAAAACACAACTATGGCTAAGATCTGTTAGATTGGTGACTAAGATCAATACAACCAAGTATGTCCTTACTCTCTCTATTTGTCTTTATTTTTGTTATATATATTTCCAAGCTTTATGTTCGAGTAGTACCTATGTCAGATATCTTTGTTTCTGTTTATATAAGTATAAACACAAAAAATAGATGATGATAGACACTTACTGAAAGGAATATAGGAGTAGGGGAGTTTGTAGATGAAGACCCATGCAGCATAGACATTGCGAGGCACTTTGGATTCACCATTCAACGACATGTAGGAAGAAATACTCATAAGATGCAATGACAATGAAAGTGTTGTTCACATAAGTGAGGAGTACCTCTCCATATGTAGTTTCCTCTTGCGAATCTCCACTTCATTCATTTATTCCTCTTGTTGTCCCTACAATTCCTCATCTATTGGTACTTTTCTTTCTTGATTTGGGAATTGGCTAGATGAGATTCATATGTTGTTTAGTAATAGAAGTTGGAAGCAGAAGGAGAGCCTGGTTGGGTAATAATTGATTATAAGCTGAGTGACGCAGTAGAGCGATGGAAATTATAGAAAGGCGGTGAGGTGGTTCAATTTATTTTGACAAAGGTTTGTAGGTTTAGCAAGATCTATCATTATTGCTCACAAAACTATATAATATACTTAAAATAATGTATGCATTTGTACATCAAATGCAATGTGTTTGCAGCTTCAAATGTTGAGGTTGAGGAGATAGTGATGCAATGTAGAGAAAATGTGGTGAGGCGGTGCAGAGAAGTAACTTTGCATGTCAATGCATTGAAATTGGTGCACTGACCAAGCAGAAGTGTTAATGCACTCACACTGACACTAGAAGGCAACACAATTAAAACTTGGGTTGTAATGAAAATAATTGCATTGTGTCTTGGCAATAAGATTCACGAAAAATAAAACATTGGGGAGAAACAAAAAACTTTGGGAAGAAACAAAAATAAAACATTGGGAATAATGAAGCCGACAATAAGACTTCAAATCTATTCTCCAATGAGATTATGAAGAATAAGTTTTTTTTATTATATATTAATAAAATTTTGCTTTTACTATCTTGAACATTAGAGATTATAAAAATTTTTATAGTCAAAGTCCTAACTAATATGAAGTCAACCATGAATTGAATTCTATAGTCCTTGCACTGGCCTTCAGCGAGGACTAACAAGAAGATCAAAATTGTCATTATTAAATAGTCCTCTTCTCAAAATAAAACACAGATGATCGAAATTGTTAACACCAAGTAGCCCTCCTATCACTTGATAGGAGAAAATAAAACACAAATTTCTAAAAAATGTTCATATGACATCTTGGAAAACATACATATCAAGATTTATAATCAAATTGATAAATATGATGAACCATGCAACTATCAAAATCATTTGAAAGCAACAAAATCAAACTAGTCATTATTGGGTAGCCCTCCCCACCACTTTATATGAGAAAATAAAACATGGATGTCAAAAAAATGTTAATACATCATCTTAACAACCACACATATGTTGGGGTGAAGAGGTTGGCATACACTTCTTTGTGATTACTAAGAATGGGTTCTTAATATGTCATCTTAACTAGCACATGTATCAAAAGTTATAATCAAAATAATAAATATGATGGAACATGCTACTATCAAGATCAATTTGTAAGAAATAATATCAAACTTGTCATTATTGGTAGCCCTCCTCGTCCCTATATTGTTGTCTCGGGATCAAGAACAATGTTTTCGCATCCAACACTATCGTTCTACTGGTCCACCAAGAGATTTTTAACTTCCAAAATTATAAACATCGATGTGGGAAAGTTGTCCTTTAATGACCTCAAAGAGAGTTTGTGTGATAGGTTGCACTAATGTTTGTGGTGCTCTCTCGTTGCCAACCTACCCTGTGGTGAGGGTGGCATGCACTTCTTTGTGACTACTAAGAATGGGATGAAGGAGTCATAAAATCTATCGAGGGCTCCAGACCCATCATGCATCTAGATCTTCCCCAATAGTTAATAAGCTAGAATATGTGGACAATTTCCAACTTGACCTTATGGACTTGCACATTAAGTTGCAATGATAAGTTAAGGGTCGACTAACCCTACATTAAAGATGGTATTTATGTCACAAGGTATCCAATGGAAGGGACAATTGACTTCTCCTCGAGCATAGTTTCTGCATTATCAGGGATCCCAAGGAAGGATTAGCTAAACCTTCCTTGAGCATAACAATCTTGTCCAGAGGATTTTTTGAGAATGATATATTTACTCTTTATCTAGCACAATATTTCCATCGTGGAGGTGCATGCTAAAGGGTTGGTCGATCCTTCATCCAACATAGTATTTTCATGGAGGGAGAGCATGAATAAGGGTTGAATGACCCTTCCTCAAGGACGACATTCACATCTCAAGGTATCTAGTGGAAAGTTTGCTTGACCCTTACTCAAGCATAGTTTTCACATAGAGGGGATCCCATGGAAGGGTTGGCCAAACCTTCCTTGAGGATATAAATCTCATCTATGGGAGCTCAGAGAAGGATAGGCTGACCTTTACTCTGACATAGTATTTTCTTCAAGGAGGTGCACAAGGAATGTTCACATAATCCTTTATTTAGCATAGTATTCTCGTCTAAGGATGATAGGGAAGTGTCCATCAACCCTTCCTATAACATAGTATTCTCATGGGGGGAGCACAAAGAAGGGTTGATTGACACTACCTCAAGGATTTGTATTCATGTCAAGGGGTATCCAATGGAAGTAATGGTTGACCCTTCCTTAAGCATAGTTTCCACATAGAAGGGTAACCTAGGGAAGGGTCAATCAAACCTTCCTCCTACATAATATTATTATTGAGGGGGAGCATGAACAAGGGTTGACTGACCCTTTCTCAAATATGTATTCATGTTGTGGTGTATCCATCCAAAGGGCCACTCAACTCTTCCATGAGAATTTTTTTCACATAGAGGTGGGATCTCAGGGAATGATTGGTTAACCCTTTCTCGAGCATAACAATCTCACCTAGGGGAACCCATAGAAGGATCGATCGACCCTTCCTCCAACATAGTATTTTCACCAAGGAGATTCATGGGGAAGGGTCAAACGACCCTTCCTCCACCATAATATTCTCATCAAGGGAGAGCACAAAGAAGGGTCGACTGATCCTTCCTCAAATATGATATTTGCATCGCAGGGTATCCAGTGGAAGGGTCAATCAACCCTTCTTCATGCATAGTTTTCTCATAGAGGTGGATCTTAGGGAAGGGTTATCCAAACCTTCCTCAAGAATAACAATATTTTTTAGGGGAACTCATAGAATGATTAGTCGACCCTTGATCCAACATAGTATTTAGATTAAGGACATGCATAGGAAAGGTTCAGTTGATCCTTCCACCAACATAGTATTCTCGTTAAGGGGTAGCAAGGAGAAGGCATGGCCAACCCTTCACTAAGGATGGTATTCACATCATGGCCTATCCAATGGAAGGGTTAGTTGACCCTCCCTCAAGCATATTTTTTGCATAAAGGGGATACCAGGGAAGGGTCTATTGATTAAAGGGGATACCAGGGAAGGGTCTATTGATCCTCCATAAGCTTAGCGATCTCATCTAGGGAGATCAAAGAAGGATCAAATAACCCTTCCTACAAAATAGTATTTATATTGAGAAGATTCATGGAGTAGGGGCAATCATCATCTTCTCAACCGTAGTATTCTCATGTTTGGGATCACAAGGAAGGGTCATCCAACCCTTCCTCTAGCATAATATTCTAATAGAGGGAGAGCATGGAGAAGGTGTAAATGACCCTTCCTCAACTATGGTATTTGCATCATGAGTGTTCGACAAAACAGGGCATTCCAACACATGATGAACACCCCTAGTAACCAATCACACAACTAGATCAAGATCAACACATCAATAAAAGATGTTTTTATGTTGTTAAAACCCTCGAAGAGGGATACTATCCATGGCCCTATCCAACGTGGCCACTTGAGGAAATATATTAATGCAAAAGAAAAATATTTTACAAGAGAGTTTCTCACAATCGATCATCATCAAACGACCCTCCATGCTCTTTAAATAGAGATCATGGACCAATCGATATTAATCCATGGATCATTGTAGACTTTAAGATTGAAGAGAATATGATTCGTCGGATCACTCTATTTATAGAACATATCATGATTGTTGGATTACACAATTACAAATGCATAGTAAAGAAACATAGTTTTACCTAAAAGAAACATTAGAGCTAGTTGATCTTAACTAACTCCTAAGTGTCTAAATATCCAAACATCCCCACTTAAGAACAACTTGGGATAGGATTGAAGGATTTATAAAGGCGACACAATAGGATAAGGAAGGAGGAATTAGAGCATGTCCCCCATTAATGACAACTTCATGAACTCCTAACATAGATTGAAGTTTGGAAAAATTCGCTTATGTAAGAGACTTTGTGAAAATGTCTGCAACTTGATCTTTTGTAGGGAAAAATATCACTTCAATAACTCGATCATGAATGATCTTTTAATGAAGTGCATATGTAGCTCGATGTGTTTTTTGCACTAATGTTGAATTGGATATTTTGTGAGATTGATGGTGCTTTAATTGTCACACCAAAGGGTGGTCGGATGTTGTTGTTGGAAGCCAAACTATAATAGGATCTATTGAAGCCAAAAGGATTCTTGACTTGCATTAACCACTTCTTGGTACTCTCCTTTTGTTTAAGAAAGATAAATAGCTTGTTGCTTCTTACAAGCCCAAGTGACAAGTCCATAACCAAGGCTGAAAACATAACCTGTAGTAGACTTTTGATCACCAGGGCCACCTACCAAATCTGAATTAGTGGAACCGATCAACAAATGAGTCCTCTTGAATTGAATTGTACCCCAGACATATTGAAGCACCCTTTTTGGTTCTTTCCAATGGCTCTCATGGGGTGTTTGCATATATCGGGCAACAAGACCAACAACAAAGGAAATATCATGATGGGTATGGGTCATTATAAGAGGCTACCAACTAAGTGATGATACAAAGTGGCATCGACTTTGGGAGTAGTACAAGTGGTAGCAAGTTTGACTAAACACTGGAAGGGAGAAGGGGATGGTTTATAATATTCCGTGTGAAAGCGATGAAGGTGGTCACAAGCATACTTAGACTAGGAAAGAAAAATTCCTTCCTTGGTTTGCAATACTTGGAGGCCAAGAAAATAATGCAAATATCCTAATTCTGGCATTTCAAATTTCTTTTTAATGTTGGATTTCATGTGGGTTAAAATTTTAGAGTCACTACGAGTGAGGATAAGGTCATCAACCTAAAGAAAAAGTGTTATGATATGGCTTCCTACTTTCTTAGTATAAACATTAGGGTTAGAATGGCATCTAGAAAATCCAATGTCAAGAAGAAAGCTACCCATTTTGGTATACCAAGTTCGAGTAGCTTGCTTAAGACCATAAAGAGATTTCTTAAGGTGAAAAACGAGGATGGAGTCATTATGGACATAGCCAGGAGGTTGTTCCAAGTAGGTTTCTTCTTGCAAATCCCCATTCAAGAAGGTGAATTTAACATCCATATGATGGACCTCCCATTTATGTGAGGCAACAAGGGATATAACAAGGCAAATGGAATTCGTTTTGGATATAGGGGAAATGGTTTCATTATAGTCAATGCCTTCAACTTGAGAGAACCCTTTGGCTACTAATTGAGCCTTATGTATTTCAACACTTCCATCTAATGCATACTTAGTTCTATACACCCATTTACATCGAACAAGTTTTCTTCCTTTTGGAATAGGTACAAGATCCCAAGTATCGTTCACCACTAAAGAGCGATACACTTTATTCATTATTATGTCCTAATTTGGATGGCCTCGAGCTTCTGTAGATGTGTGTAGATAATGAGTCTCTAAAACATGAGCCGAAAGAGAAGATGCTTGTTGGAACTATGAATGTGTGTGATGTTGATCTCTAGGATCATCGAAAAGATCACCAGATGCTTCTCGATTTGAACAAACACATATGGGAAGCAGTGGTGCTAGTGTAGGTTCATGTTCAATGGACTCATCTAGAGGAAGGTGAGCAGGCAGAGGTGGATTTTCATCCTCACTATCGTCATCTAAAGAAGAAACCAAAATAGGAACAAAATATGGTACAAATGTCGAAGATGGCTTGCAGGCCAAAGATGGAACAAATGTCGAATTAGGCTCATAGGCCAAGAGATTTTCATCAAATTTGACATCTATTATAATAATAATTTCATTGAATGAGGTTGAAGAAGTCACTATCCTTTTAATCTTCAAAATATCCAACAAAAATGAACTTCTCACTTTAGGCTGTAATGCTTTCCTTTTCTCATAAAAAATGTGAGCCCATGCTAGACTACCAAATATATGAAAGTGGCTTACATCTAGCTTAATTGTAGTCCATGCTTCTTCCAGTGTTATATTTTTTAGAGCTTTTGTGAGAGTGTTATTTACTATGTAATTTGCACAATTGATGGCTTCCACCCAATAATGAAGACTTAATCCTTTAGATTGGATCATACAATTAACCATTTCCTTTAATATGCGATTATTTGTCTCAGTAACACCATTTTATTGTGGTGTGTATGGAACAATATGTTACATTTGAATTCCCTGTGCAATGCAGTAACTTGTAATTTTTTGGTTCACGTATTCACCTCCATTATCTATTCTTAAACTTTGAAGTTGATGTCTAGATTGTTTTTATACAAGGGCCTTGTAGGCCAAAAAATTGTCAAAAACTTCACTCTTGAGTTTTAACAAGTAAATCCAAGTGCCTCTAGAGAATTCATCATTGAAAGTTAAGAAGTAATTGCACCTAAAGAAAGAAGGAGAAGAAAGCAAACCACACAAATCATTGTGAACAAGCCGCAAAGGGGCGGAGGCATGCCAAGAGGCACGTTTTTCAAAACTTTCCTAATGATATTTGTCGATAACACAATTTGCACAAACACCATCATTGTTAGAAATGAGAATAAGACCATTCACCATATGTTTATTACATAGTTGTTGTAATAAGTGATAGTTTAGATGACCAAATCGTTCATGCCAAAGTTTTTTGAATTCATCGCTATGAGCAACAAAAACTGATGGAAAAGATGATGACCCAAAGTTGTTAAATTTGTACAACTTGGTAATATCATCAACAATTCCAGTTGTCAGGACATGATTAGGATGTTTTAAATCCTTGATTACAACTTGGTGAGGTGAAAACTCTAAGGTTTTACCTTCACTTAAACGAGTGATCTGATACACTAATAGAAGGTTGCACGAAAGACTTGGAACACATAATACATCATTGAAATGACCATTATCTACTTGAATTGTTCCAAATCATACAACACTAAGAGATCTATCACGACCAACAAATATTTTTTTGGTGTTACATTCATTAAGAGAAGAAAAAATGGCTTTATCTTTATCCATATGATAGAATTCTCTAGAATCAATAATCCACTCATCAGAAGAAGAAGTAGAAGTTGCATTGAGTGAGAAACGAGAAGAATAAATTGCATGTCCATGAGAAGAGAAAGAAGAATCAAGTTTGATGTTGTGCTTCATCATCATTGTTTCTAAGGATTCCATTTTTTTTAAACATTTGGACTCCACGTGACCATCTCGTCCACAAAAGTTGCAATGCCTATCAATCTTCTTACTTTTGGATTTTGCTCCGTTGTCACCATTAGGAGTAGAAGCTGGTTGAGAGGGTTTGGGACCCTTGTTTTTCTTATTGTTGTGAGGATGTTGCTTCTTGGGATGATTGGATTTATCTTTCTAATGGGACACTAAGGATTTGTTAGATCTACTTGCAGTGACGATCACTCCAAGTTGCAAAAACTTATCTTGCTCTCTAATCAGAGAATCACAAAAAGACTCAAGAGTGGGTTCTTTATAAGAACTCCCTAGAGCTTCTCTAGAGACATAAAAGGTAGATACAAAAATAGAATATGCACTACCAATCTCATCAAGAATAACATATATGCATCGATCATCCTCAAGATCTATGCTATAGTATTTACATAAAAGTCTAAGTGTTTTGAACTTAGATAAATAATCTTCAATGCAAGGAAAATCATTGGGACTTAAATTCATTAATTGATTTTCAATCTCATGAGCTTGAATCACATTGTGTTTACCATACATGGATTCGAGCTTAGCCCAAGATTCATCTAGATCATCAATTCCTTAAATGTGAAATCTTAAATCAGGAGAGATGGACATTTGAATTAGTCCACGTGCTTTGTCATTCTTATTATCCTATTTGGATTTATTTTCAACATTAGTGGGAACTTGTTATTTTCCTAAGGTAATATGGCACAATCCTTTACTTCTTATTACATCCTCCATATGGGATTTCCATGAGAAGAAATTAGTACTGGTAAGAAAAATATCATTTGGAGTATCCATATATAAATATGCAGATAATGTGGATTCAAAGGCTAAAATTGATTGTCTAGATGGAAATATCTGGAAAATATAGGTCGTTTAAAAATATGACACTAAAAATGACTTCAGATGTGAAATTTATGCCATTTACAAAAAAAACATAAACGGTAACCAAAGAGCCAAGTGGCAAGTAAAAGTTAGTCCATGTGTTGATGCCCTCCCTTCTCTAACTTTGCCTATAAGCTCACTTTTACAAATAAGTTACTTGTGAAGTGACTCACTCTTTACAATAAGTGAGAGTCACTTTTACAATGAAGTTACTTTATAAATTAAAGGTGCATGCAAAAAATAATTTAAGTGAAATGCACTTTACAATAAAGTTATGAAATAACTAAAGTTTGCATGAACTTTAAAAAAAAACAACTTAAAAAATAGGCTTGAACTAAAGACCTCTTATTAAATAAAGTAACTTTCAACCAAGTAAGTTAGTGCAAAACACATTATAATCCTTAAGAATGAGAATGAGTTGGTTGTTATTGGCGGTGGTGGTGGTGGTGGAGGAGGAGGAGGAGGAGCGCCACCTCAAAGTGTGTGCTTACCCCCAAAACCTTCCTTTCCACGTGCTCATAAAAAAACAAGTGAATTTTTGAAAAAAAAATCTGAATCTCAACAACAATGGGGTTAGTTCTCGATTAGCTTACTTGGAAAATGCAAGTTTTTCTCTCTCTTTCTGATTTTTTGGGCTCGCATACAACGCAAARCAAAGAACATACGCATAAGAGAAAACACTTTCTGCTCTGTTCCTGATTTTCCAAGATTGCACAAGCACACGACAAATAGAATATGCATACCAGAAAGAGTAGAAACCTAGAAATAAAAAGAGAAAATTGAAATATTATGTAACATCTCACTCTTGCGTGCACATGATTTGACTTATTCTTTGAGGACACTTGCGTGCAAGTGATCCGTTTTAGTATATGGTTGTATGTTTCTCTTATGGATTATGATGATGATATTGTTGGATTATGATGTTATGTTATTTGATATCTATGTATAGACATGTGCTATTGACAGGTTTCTCCTGAGTGTGCAGGACACTTGACAGACTGAGGATGTCGATGGCATCAATGGACCTCCTTGGACTCCAGATCGAGTCAGGGAGTGGACTGTATATGGTTTGGGTATTTCTATTTATGCATATGTGACATATGATCGAGTATATTATGATGTTTTTTATGGATCGTTGACAGTGTTTCGTTTATGAATGCAGACTGACGATTGCTTGCTAATCAAACTCACATAAGGAGTAAAGGGGCCATGCACAACAACCAAATATTGAGGGATAAGTGTGGTAGCAACCTTGCCACAACCTACTAGCATTCCCGTTGTGGCTCGAATTGTAGGTTAACGATTACCTAGTTCGAGAGATCCATGATGTCGTGAGGGAAGACTGAGATAGTCGCTCATGAAGATTCTAAGGGGTGCGCAATAAGGCAGGGTCCTTATTGCTTAGAGGCCCTTAGTCTCTTACAAGGTTGCCTGATCGAGTATTGACTCCAAGGGTTGGACAACTACCAAAATCAGTCAAAGGCGAGTGACACCCTTGGAGCACGTAGTGCGTCTTGAAGGGCACGCCACATAAATAAAACTTGATTAAAGGCAAGTGACACCCTTGGAGCACAACGTGCGTCTTGAAGGGCACATCGTGATTTTAATAAAGGCGAGTCAATGAACTTAGGTGCCTAGAAAACAATTTTTGTTTTGACATTGTCGAACTTACATTAATTATTAAATGAGTAATTAATTATAAAATCTCCTTAAAAAATCTAAGCCTAGTTCAAAAATTTGAGCCTAAGTCTAAAGTGGTTAAGAAGACGAACAATTTAAATTATAAATTTAATAAATGGTGGGGGATGAAGAAAAATCAAGTTAGGAATTGAAAGAGTAAAAATTTATGTCTAAAGATTTAATTATATAAATGTGTGCAAAAGAATACCAAATTGGAACTAATATAAGAAAGGAAATAAATATGAAAAGGAATGTGGAAGCATAGAAAAGAATCTAGTCTAGTCTAACTAAAGAAATTTCATAAATTAAACACAACTAAGTTTTAGAAAGACGTCAGTCATTAAAAAGGAAATAGAGGGAATAAAGGGACAACTAGGAGTGATTTAAGGAGCGTTTTTAGGATGGGTGAGGGAAATTGACATTTAATTAAATTAAATGGTGAATTTTTGGTGCAACTAAGGGAACGGATGACAAGTGTACGGGGGAGATTAATTCCTAATTAAATTAAAAAAAATAATGAATTAAATGTGCTATGGCAAGTGGCAACTAAGAAAAATTCTATAAAAAAAATGGTTGAAAGGAGGAAAGGGGGATGACTGGTGTAAGTAAAGTTATGCTGTCGGAATTTCTTGGATTGATTTTTCTTGTGAGAGATGGGATACCCAGCTCGAAAAGGAGAGTGGTAGCTTGACCTTGCGAGGCGAGCTGGGAGCTAGAGTTTTTCGGTTGTTGTGTGTGTGTCCCCTTTGTGGCTCGGGGTCTAAGGGGGAAGAAGAGTACCCATAGCGTTGGCTGGGAGGTACCGGTGAAGTCTTCATGGTTAGTAAGTGGGGAGCTGGATGGAGCAAGATGGTGGGAGAACATCTTCGAAATTCAACTTGTCGGATACGATATTTTTATTTGAAATTTCACTTGTAAAGGATTTAAATTGTAAATAAGTTTTGACAATTGTCGCAACCATTTGTATTCAGAATATCGTTTGATAATTTCCTTTTCGTTGAAAATAAATTTGTATAGCTTGAGTTCTTGGAGCAACTATAAATTAATACCATTTCCATTCTAAAAGGGTTGCTGGATTTTCCCACCAATCAAAATTTTCATCGATGGGGAAATTCATATTTTTATATAATATTGTTATTGAAATTTTCATGTACCTTATTTTGGGATGTATTTTAAAATATTATTCCCCCTCATCAAAAATTTATATCCTTAAGTTCTTGTCCTCTGGAATGATGCAAACCTTTATTGAAACATTTCCAAAAGAAGCTCCTTATTACTGTGAAAACCATTTATGTTTTTCGTCCCTTGGAATGACTAAATTATGCTATTATGGAGATTGTTATGTGTTTTACCCACCGTTTAGAATTAACGTTGCCTCCTTCTGTTAACTTGAATCCAAATTACTTTTGTAAAATAAGGATTGTTGGGCGTTGTCACCTAGATTGGTTGTAAGACCAAAAGTGGGTCTGCATTTTTTTTTTTCTGCGTTGCGCAATGTTTTTCTCTGTGTTTGGGGAGCTAAGGGCTATACGTCTCCACCCTTTTTCCCAAAAACGTTCTTCATAAACTCAACGTATTTCTTTCTCTGCTCAAGGACTGAACCTTTTCCCACATATCTCCCATTGGTTGGCTAACACATATGGATGAGAGCTCTGTGGGAAAAGTGAACATGAATGTTAGCCAACTGATGGGAGCTCTGTGGGAAAAGTGAACCTCAAAGTGAACATGAATGCTAAAAAGATTCATACCCGAAAACATCACAAATTTTAATAAACATCTGATGGCAAACGTGGCTTAGATATTTCCTCCAAGCGTATCGCCATTTGAATGGTCACTCCAAACTTCTCCGTCAGGTCCACCTGCTCCACAGTCATCCCCTTCAGAGGTGACCACTCGAATGAATGGAGCAGAGAAGCCAATACCAGATGAATCATCTGGCTGGCTAATGGAAGCCCCACACAATTCCTCCTTCCTGATCCGAAGGATAACAGCTCGAAGTGTTTCCCTCTGTAATCCACACTACTCATCTTGCTATCGATAAACTTCTCGGGGACGAACTTTGATGGCTCATTCTAGACATCAGGGTCCCTTCCGATTGCCCAGATGTTCACGATTACCTGACTGTGTTTGGGTGTCATGAATCCCTCAATTTCATAGTCACTATCTTCTTTGTGTGGGATGAGCAGAGGAGCTACCAGGTGCAGCCTCAACACTTCTTTTACCACTGCACGGAGATAAGGGAGACACTCGATACCACTTTCTTCCACCCTTCGATTGCGACCAACAACCTCGTCCAACTCAGCCTGGGCTCTTTTCATTTTCTCTGGATTGCATATTAGTTCTGCCATCGCCCACTCCATTGTCTTCGCAGTGGTGTCACTTCCCGCCCCAAATATGTCTTGCAACAAGCAAATAAACATCAGAGCAATTGACTTGGGAAATGTCAATCCTAGTAGTAAACTACAGTAATTGTTAAAATAAAATACCATCTGTCACTAAATAAATTGACCGACTTGTATGATAACCACAAGAGATAATGAAAAGAGTTACGGTTAAGTAGCCTCTGATATGGGTGAGCATTAATTCATGGCTTCTCATGTCCAATAGAGCATCTAAGAGATCTTTCGGACCACCACTTTCGTCCATGGTTTTGCCTCTTATGGCCAGGCACTCCTCTATGAATTTGTCAAGAATGTCATATACCCTTTTCAGGTAGACTCGCGTGTTACGTGCCACACCTTGAGGATCCAACCACTAAAGAAAGGGTAAGTAGTCCGCCAAATTGGGTGCTCCTCCCGACACCCCCAGTTTCGCAAAAATGTCTTTAAACTCTTGGAAGTCAGGAGAGTGGGGATCGAACATGTGTTTACCGAAGGCCATATTGCCCAACAAACTTATCGAGGATTGGACCACAATATCTCTGATATTTATTGTCTTCCCCTTCATACTTTCATGTAGAATCTGCTAGATCGTTCAGACCACTTCATCTCTTCTCAAATGTTCGAGGGCCTCAAGCCTCTTGGCACTGAAGAGCTCTGTATTGGATATACATCTTGGCAACTATAAATTAATACTATTTCCGTTCTAAAAGGGTTGTTGGATTTTCCCACCAATCAAAATTTTCAACAATGGGGAAATTCATATTTTTATATAATATTGTTATTAAAATTTTCATGTACCTTATTTTGGGATGTATTTTTAAATATTATTCCCCCTCATCAAAATTTTATATCCTTAAGTTCTTGTCCTTTGGAATGATGCAAACCTTTATTGAAACATTTCCAAAAGAAGCTCCTTATTACTGTGAAAACCATTTATGTTTTTCGTCCCTTGGAATGACTAAATTATGCTATTATGGAGATTGTTATGTGTTTTACCCACCGTTTAGAATTAACGTTGCCTCCTTTTGTTAACTTGAATCCAAATTACTTCTGTAAAATAAGGATTGTTGGGCGTTGTCACCTAGATTGGTTGTAAGACCAAAAGTGGGTCTGCATTTTTTTTTTTTCTGCGTTGCGCAATGTTTTTCTCTGTGTTTGGGGAGCTAAGGGCTCTGCGTCTCCACCCTTTTTCCCAAAAATGTTATTCATAAACTCAATGTATTTCTTTCTCTTCTCAAGGACTGAACCTTTTCCCACAGAACTCCCATCGGTTGGCTAACACATATCTAGTATTTTCTTTTCATATTCACTTTCATGTTCTTGAGCATTCAACCCCTCATTTTGGATCTATTTACATGCTTGGATGTTGTGTTGAATGTCCTGAGCATCATTAAACATTTGTTGTAAGGACTTAGGATTTATTTCCACTAGGAGGAAAGACAAATCTGGATGAAGAGTAGTTGCATAATGGATCATGGCAGTAGCTTCAGTGGGTTGAATTTATTTGGACAAATTGTAATAAATACTGGAAAACCTCCTGATGAATGTAAAAACAGTTTCATTGCTCTGACTTTTTAAGGCATAGAACTCTGTAAGTTGTTGATCCGAATATTTATTCCTGCCCCAAAACTTTAGAAAGACATTTTTCAATTCCTCCCATGAGTTAATTATCTCTAGCTGCAAATGTTTAAACCAGTCTTTGGTATCACCCTTTAAGGATTGAGAGAAGGCTCTCATACAAACATCCTCATGATCATTTTCAAACAAATCTATAAAATGCTCAAACCCTTGGATGTGTTTTTCAGCTGAGATGGCATCAGGTTCCCCATCAAACACAGGTAAGTATTCATAGTACTTTGGAGGGAAATCGTGGAGGACTTGGGGTAGCTTCAAGGGTATGTATCTATGTTGGATCGTGGAGGATGTTGGATCAGGTACAAGAGGTGAAATATCATCCTTGGCTTCATGGGGTTTATCAACTTGGTCATGGTTATCACATGGCTTAGATGGGATATTTTTTATCAAAATTAGTGACACAGTGAGGATATGCATGTGCAACTTTAAGAGGAGGATACACAATTGCAAGATTCTCATGATCATCATTAGAATGCAGCAGGTAAAGAAACATTAGTTTGACATGTTTAAGGAAGGACCAGAGGCAACTTATAACAAACAATAAAATGCCTTGGAAAAAATCCAAATTTAAGTACCTTTTTCTTCCATAATATCTTTTCATACCTTTGTCAAGGGTTCTCATATCCTAGTGGAGTATCTGAATTACATTCGAACCTTGAGTGGAGTCGCCAATAATGTTTTGGAAGCTGGATTATGCATTGAGAGTGGAGTTGCCATTTAAGATTTGAATTTCTGGATTCTTCTACCAGTGGAATCACCTTGAAACTGATTTTTTATGTGTGGAGTTGCCAGAGCAGGAATACAACCAATATGTGCCTAAGTGTTTGTTGCTCTAAAAAATTAGAACTCAACCATGTTGTTCTTTCCCAGGGAAAAATTTTCAATTTCGTCCCCAACAACGACGCTAGAATGTTAGCACTCTATAAATTTTATCCAGCCGAATAGACAAACGACAGAGGTAACTATTTCAACCGGTTTTAGAGCTAAGTCACTAGCCTGCTCAACTCAGAGAGGGCTCTCTCGTGTCACTTGATATTTATTTGATAATCAATGGCTAGATTTGGTTTGTTTTGGGGGGTATTATAAAGTTGTTGAAGAAGTGGGGGTGACATTTGGGCTATGGAGTCATAAATGAATAATGCAATGGCAGGTCATTAGAACTATCTAGAGGAGAAAGGCTAAGTGAGGCAATGAGTTTGAGTTTTCAAATTGAAATTTGCATGGCAAAAGAAGAAAAAGGAAAACACATAACTGCTTCAGAGCATATTAAAATGAATTTTGAAATAGTTGAGAAGATAATCACATGAATTTAAATTGMTAAGTCTAGAGCATCATYAGAAGAATTCCAGATTTTTAACTCTCTAATTTAAAAGAGAAAATTGCAAATGGAATTATAAAGACACAGGAAACACATACTATGAAAGAAGACATAACTCATATAACAACCAATTAGAATCTTTTCATAAATAGTTCAAAAATTGCTTCTGCATCATATATTTAGTTTAGCTCCATGATTTTACAAATTTTACCTACCACCAGAGCAAGCCCCCTCCTCCCTTTCTTTTTTATCCTAGGGATAATATGTATAGAAAATTTACATGCGGGATTCAAAACAACTCAACTTCCCCACGGTCTAAAGATAGAGATCGGTTACACAAAAGAGTAACGCATCACATCTATTCTCCTACTTTACAGGGAGTGTTATAAACAGGTCTGACATATCTAAGGCTTTTTCGTTGAACGCCATATGTCCAAAATTTTCTGAAACGTACTCATTTCAACCTGAGAAATTATTCCAGCTTGGAGATTTCTTCTTTCGGGGTGTTCAACCAGACTGGTTGATTTTCCCCAATGCTTTCGACCACCTCAGCTCTGACTCTTGCCTTCTACCACTTGCTCCGCTTCCCCCTTTATGCTTGTTTGTAGCGCTTATCCATGTGTCCATTGATTATGAAATCCCTCGTGATAGGATTTAGTCTGAACTTTGATTCTGGTTCTCTCGTAGGGCCAGTATGGACTTTGGTTGCTAGTATCTGTGCGATCGACTTCTCTTTCTTACTCATTGATGGATTTTCCATGTTAGTCAAAAATCCTGTTTCACTGGATGTTGTTTGATTGGCTTGGTCCATGTCTCCCAGTTTTGCAGAAAACACGATTTTCGTCTTCCTGGTCTTGTTAATTACTTCGTTTCGAATGAAATGTCGATTGCTCAAACAGGATAAATTTATCTATAATTTTGAGGACGATTTTCATTGAGTGTTTAATAATAGACCGTGACGACAGTACTTGTCTGAATTACAACCTATCACACTCGGATGTTAGCTTCAAAATGATTAGCCTTTGGATTGTCCTTCTGGCGGCTCTTACTCAACACTGCACGATGTAAAGTACTTGAGCATCAGTACTGATGTGACCGAATAAGTCGTTAACTCTCCCCCTTTCGTATGCAATCTGTGGGAATGATACATATCAAATGATTTTTCGACATGTGACATCGGGGGTTGGAGAAAGTGGTTTTAGGTAGACCGCTTTTCGCCTCGATGTGCTTCTGAGGGCGCCACGCGTCCACGATTGAAACCACAATAGTTTTCCCCGGCCCGCCTTCACATAATTAAACTTCGTGTTATTTCACCGCCTGATATCGGTCTCAGTCGTTGATCTAGGCCACCTCGAAATCTACGGTCTGCCTGGTCTTTCCTTTCGTGCCTCGGCTATACTTGTCCATATGCCGCCATATGTGACCTGGTCCTCCAAATCGCGCCATGTCTCTACACTGCTTTAGTCCTCCACTAAATCTGAAACTCGTATTTCATGTATAATTGTTAAGGTGATAACAAGATATATATGATGATGATGATGATGTATTATGACTTATTGTTATTTTGATGTAGATATATATTGACATATGCTATTCACGAGTTTTCCTAAGTGTGTAGGACACATGAAAGGTTATGGATGTTGATGGTATCAATGAACTTCCTTGCACTCTAGATTGAGTCAGGGAGTGGATTGCATTTGTTTGAGTATTTCATTTTACGCCCATGTGATATATGATTGATTACAATATGATTTATGTATATGGATTAATGACACTATTTTTTTCAATGGGTGCAGGCTTGACGATGCTTACTAATACGAATCACATAAGGAGTAAAGGGGCCATGCACAGAAACCGAACATTTGAGGGAGAGGTGTGGCAACRTCCCTATCACATCCTACTAGCACTCCCATCGTGGTCTGAACGATAGCTTAACGATTACCTAGTTCAAGAGGTCCATGACATTGGGAGGGTGGATTGAGACAATCACTCACAAAGATTTTTAAGGGGCGCACAATAAGGCAGAGTCCTCATTCCTTAGAAGTCCTTAGTCTCTCACAAGGTCAACCAAATGGAGTGTTGAATCCAAGGGTCGAAAAAACTTCCAAAACCAGTCTAAGGCGAGTGGCACCCTTGGAGCACGGAAGTGTGTCTTGAAGGGCACGCCATGTAATTAAAACTTGAGTGAATAAATCTAGGGCGCCTAGAAAACTTTGAAATGATTAGACCTTGTTGGATTAAAATAATTAATTAAACAGTAAATTATTAATTATAAAGCCTAACAAAAGTCTAAGCCTAAATCTAATCCTAAATTTAAATAAAGGACTAAATGAATTATGACATAAGTTAAATATTTGAGAATATAATCAACTCTAGGAAAAAGGGGAATAAAATTTAAAGGTTGGAAAAATGCACATGTGTGCATGGATTTAATAAAATGGATTTTTAAAAATAGAAGAAATAATAACATGAGAGAATAGGAGTACACATGGAATATAATCTTGAGTCAATCCACCACTATTCTAACTAGAAGAAAAATCCCAATCCAACTCTAACTAAGATCTAGTTTGGAGACACTCATTAGATGAGAGAATTTGGGGAACAAAGGGACAACTAAGAGCGAAAATAGGAACACATTGGTGAATGTGAAGGAAATTGGCTTTTTAAATAAAATGAAAATGATAATTACTTGTGAAACTTGGGGAGAGGGTGACAAGTGTGTGGGTGGATAATCCTAATTAAATTAATTAAAAAGATAATTAATTGTGCACGAGGACATGTGTCATTGGGGATTTTTATATAAAACAAATGTGGTAGAAGAGAAATGGATCTCACTTTGATTGATAATGTTATGCTACCAAAATTTTGTGGACTGTGTTTTACTTGTGAGAGTTGGGATACCAATCTTTTAGAAAGAGTGGAATCTCTTCCTTGGGAGGCAATCCTTGGAGCTATTGTTTGTTGGTTTCTTGTGTGTGGCCCCTTTGCGGCTCGGGGGGCTAAGAGGGAAGAATATTACCCCTATCATTGGCTGGGAGGTATCGGTGAAGTTCTAAGAATTGACAAGCGAAAGGAAGGATCATTCACAACTTTCTAGATTGGAGAATAACTTCAACGTCCACTTCTTCAAAATACAGTATTTAGATTATGATAGTGTATTGTTCAAAGATTTTTAGTGTAATTGTGAAAAAAAAAACAAAAAAACGAAATGAGGTTAATTTTTACTCATGAACATGCATACATTTTGAAGCTTGTTGTATCTTGAAGCATGATAAACTTCCTTATTTTTGAATTGTTGTAAGATTAGATTAGTCTCATGTAATTCTAGAATTATTGTATGGTATTATAATCTTCTGCTAATGATTGTGTGAGAAAAATTTGTCCATTGAATTTTATTTTTACATTCTTCCTGTATTGAACGTAATTGGGTTAATACCTTCACAGTTAAATGAGAATCAAAAGTTTTCTTATAGGAATACCTATTTATAGGTTCTTACTCTAAGTCAGTAAAACAAATTGGGAGTTACACCTTAAAGTTCACTCCATATTAAACAAATGACTTGGTCAAGAGTTGAGACAAGGCTACGAGTTGAGACGAGGCTAAGTAGTTTAGTTTATTTTTGAATTATTTTTTACTACACAGTACTCCTTTACAGAGACTTTTGAAGTTTGTCCCGTCAAAGGCGTCCTTTAGTAGAATCACCAACCATTTTAGTTATATAAGTTTAAATTTGACGCCTTTATGCTCTTAATCCTAGCGTTGTCGACTATTTCATTATTCTCTTTCTGATAATAATAATTGTGATGTTGTATAAGCCAAGGCTTGTAATTTTAGTTCTGGACTGATGTTAAAATGCTCACGAATTTTTATAATTAATGCAACAATAATTAGTTCTGGACTTGTCCAGTGGTTCTGCATGCTTTGCATATCGAGTGCTCTGCTTCATCATGGCAACTCTTTAGCTTCTCTGTTTGTTAATCCCATGTGTCCATCATCACTGGGTTCCATGATCAAATTTCTTCACATCACAGGCAATTGAGATTCTTCATCTTCTGTTCCAGTTGACCTCAACCTCTCTGTCGCAGTTAATGGCTCCAACGCTCTTCCAGTTGTCAATAGCCTCCACGAACAGTCATTTATCCTACTAGCAGATTCCTTGTGACCCTTCAGTTCCTCTGGAAATCACACATAAGTCTCTTCGAGTCCTCTGGCATAAACCATCAGTGGTTTCTAGCAGTTACACTGAGAAGTGCTACAGTAGACCTCCGATCTTCTTCAGTTTCATCTGCACCGTTGGATTAAATTCTCTAAATCTTGCGTTCATTTCGGCATTTCGTTCTTCGACATTTCAGGATCACTGTGGTGGAGCATTTTTGTACTCTCCATTTCCCGATCCTCAAAACTCCAAAAAGGATTTTGTATTCACTAACTCCTTCCCCCATCTTCCGCCCATGTGACCAATGGCTGTGACCTCAGCCTTAGTCGAAACTGCATTTCACAATTTCGCGTTTCGACATTTTGGCACTCTTGGTGGTGACGTGTTTTGACACTTCAACTCCCAGTATCCGGAACTCCGAAATGGAGTTAGATCAACGGTCTGATACTCCAACATTTTTCATTTCGGTGAATCGGCATTTCGGCATTCCTGTGGTGAAAGTTTCTTGACTCTCCATGTCGCGGTGCCCAAAACTCTGAAACGGAGCTTGTCTGTGACATCTCACGACTTCGGGTTTCACGATTTCGAGACTCCTGTGATGAAGAGTCTTCACTCTTGACTCCTCCTACTCCCGCTATCAGAAACTTCGGTATGGAGTCTTTATCCTTTCGTGACTTCGGGTTTCGCGAATTTGGGACTCCTATGATGCAGTGTCCTGACTCTAGACTTCTCAACCTCTCGGTATCCGATACTCCACTATGGAGTCGGATCAACGGTCCACGATTTCCTCGATCCAACAGCTTAGATCATTTCACCATTTCGCATTTCACGATTTCAGGACTCCTGTTGATGAAGGGTCCTTGTCATCTCCATCTACCAGTAACCGAAATCCCGGTATCCAACACTCTGAGTGATGCGCCTTTTTCGGGTTTTCGCATTTCAGCACTTCGGGACTCCTAATGACGAGGGTCCGTGACATCTCTATCTCCCTGTATCCGAAACTCTGGTAGTCGAAACTTCGAGCGATGCGCCTATTTCACGATTTCAGGGTTTCTCATTTTGTGACTTCGGGACTCCTTTGTTGGAGAGTCTCGACGCTTGACTTCTCCATCTCCTGGTAACTGAAAATCCAAAATGGAGTCTTTTGTTGGGGTGCATGTTTCGAGATTTCGGGGTTTCGCATTTTGCGACTTCGCGAGTTGAAAGGTTGGAGCATTTCATTCCTTTGACTTTTCAGTTAGCAAAAAGCATGATCTTTCGCCATGTCTTCTTCTAGGATCGACAATCCAGATTTGTCCTTGATCCAATGGTTCAGGTTATATTGCGATTTTGCATTTCGCGACTTCGGGACTCCTGTAGTGGGAGTTCTTGACATCTCCAACTGTCGGTATCCGAAATCCCGGTAGTCGAAACTCCGAAATGGAGTTTGACCAACACTTCGATCTTGCCATTCGATCATCATTACACTGCTGGTCTTCCTTGCGTGCTTGTTTGCCATCAAATGAACAAGCACACCTTCGCACTGCGTTCGATTCTGCGCTAACTCCTCCTGAGCTTACTTTGTCCCTATTTTTCCATCGATACATACTCTGATCTTGCCATCAATGGCAAAAATACTTTGCCTGTTAAAACATGCCAACAACTTGTTGATGATATATTGCCGATATATGTTGATGATTCTAACTAGTTATAAATGAAAACAATGAGTAATGAGTAAAATTTTGAATGCTAACTAATGAGTTTTGTGTAAGACGGAAGTTTTAGGAAAAAGATCTCCACACTCATTCACCCCCCCTCTAAGAGTGGTAGGTGTGTCCAATAATTGGTATTAGAGCAGGCCTTCACTACAAGCCTTAACAAGCTTGAAGGAGATCCATATACACACAAATGGTTGATGAAATACCAATATTTGATGAGGAAAACTATTCTACTTGGAGAATAGAGATCTACTTGGAGAATAGAGATGAGAATGTATTTGAAGACAATGTATTAAGTACCAAGATAGATCAACAAATATAATCACCACAAATACTGAATACACAATAGATCCACAAGCAAGATAAAAGAAACCACACTTTATTATTACCAAACCCTTGAGGTAGGGCAACACCATACAAT
>SNQJ01S0073823.1:42768-74037 GCA_010110895.2 Picea sitchensis | reverse complement strand
ATGAAAGTATTTTTCATGGGCATTGTTATTCATGTAATGGATATGGTCACAAAGATTTTGAATGTAGATCTTATGAAAGGAGATATAATGGAAGATTTTATAACACCATGAGGTGTTGGAGATGTGATCAAGTAGGACACATTTATGTTCAGTGTACCACCATTATATGCTACAACTGTAGTGGATTTGGCCACAAATCCTAGGAGTGTTGGAACACAAGAAGAAATTCCATAATGAGGACTTCAAATAGCATGGCTAGAAGAAGGAATGAAGTAAGGAAGGGAGACATATTTGAAAATATGGATGCTCATAGATCAAGTTCTGAGGAGCAAGAATATCTACATAAGTGTGTGAAGAAGACAGAGCAGCCAGAACATAATGAAAGACTCAAGGGAAGTTCAAATGTGTCATCTACTGAGGCATACGCGGGTGACAATGGTATCAGTCGCGTACATACGCAGGATGACCTTGTATAGGTCACATACATACGCGAGTTGTCTGTGCAACAAGCTGCGTATATGTGGTGAAGCCTAAGGAAAAGGGCTATGCACAGGGGTTGCAACTTGATGTGATGGTATAACTCTGAGATGCAGGGTCTGACATTGTTTGTTGCAGGCTTAAATGTTCACCTTTTGGATTATTTAAAATTAAATCTCGGGTGCATGGCACTAACCTATGAGTATGGATCGATTGATTTTTTGCTGGTTATAACAGTGGAGTTATGGCACCTTGGTCATGTAATGTATCTTGATTGGAAGATTACTTGTTGAAAAACCTGATGGATGCATTTAGCATATGGATGGGCTACACATTGGGACATGTGGTTGGTGATTTGATGAGGTGATCATGTTGTACATCATTGTTTATCTATAGTTGATGCATGATTGTTACTTTTTTAGTACATTGATAGAGGCACCTACTAGCAGTTTGATTGGCACGTGTTTTATGGAGGATTTGGCATACATATATGGGATTCATCATTTTGTGGCATTGGTGCATGTTAACGTACATGTTTGGTACACTCATAGATGGCATATGCTTGATGATACTACACCATTGGTACTACTTGATTATCACACCAATTGGCATTTGTTTGAGATACATGATTGGGGCACTTGGTTCATGATGGAGACGTATCATGAGTGATATGATACATTGTTTAGCATGTTGGTAGATGCACATGGTTGGCATATTGGTGGATGCACATGGTTGACATATTGGTAGAGTTGGCATATTGATAGATGCATATGATTGATACACTCCATGAATGATATATTTTGGCACATTGTATGATGTTGATGTACATGGTTGATGTTCATAGGTGTTGTGCATGATGAGCACACATTTTGGCATAGGATGTACTTGGTTGATATTTTGCTCGTGATTCTTTATTTCATTGTTGACATATCTCTTGCTTCATGATGCTTGGTATGGCATGAGTTTGATGCATGAACAGGTCCAAGGATCGCGATATGGTAGCACATTATTCATATTGCAGAGAAGATAGGGGAGACATGCCCATAGCGGGAGTCATTCTTCTTCCCATGATTCTAGGAGGAGATATTTATCATATGCATACCTAGAAAATAGCCCTATATTTGAAGAAAGACCACAAAAGCATAATTCCAGGGGGAGAAATGGTCACAGGGGGAGTATGTTCGATGTATCTTCAACATTACATGAGAGTGATATCCTTTGTTCAAAAGGGGAGAGATTATTTAGAGGAAGATCAAAGGCATTTAGACAGGGGGAGCAACCCGAAGGAGAGTTCAAGCAGGGGGAGCATCCCTGAGAGGAGAATGGCCCTTTACCATTGATTTCAAAGGGGGAGAGATAATCACATTGATGTGATTGATGATTATTGATTGGAAGAGATAGTCACATTTGGGAAAGATAGTCACATTGACTATTGATGTAGAGCATGCCTTATCTACATGTTGACATCAATAATTGGTAATTGGTGTTGACATTAATGTTGGTATTGCCATCAATGCCAGAGGGGGATATTGTTGGATCATGTTGTCATTGATGCCAATGGTTTGATTGATTGATGTCAAAAGATTGATTGATTGATGATTTATGTAATCTAATATGTATTGTCCTTGATGAGAATGCATAGATAAATATGGATCAATGAGTTGTCATTGATATGTTGAAGATAGATCAATGAGTTGTCATTGATACATGATTCATAGTTGATGTATATGATGCAGTGGTGGATTGATGCAAATATGAGTCATTATAGTCTTATCATGGTTGATAAAGTGTACAAATGGATGAACTCCAAAGTGGTCCCCTTATGGTGAAATCCCTCACGGGAAGACGCCTTGCGGATTGAGTTATCCCAAAATAATGGTTGGAGGACCCATGCTTGTATGTAGAATAATGAGATGAAGATCAATGAATTTATTGGTGAAACTATCCTAGATGGATACTGCTTGTCATGCTATTTTCGTTGGTATGTGGAATGTCACATAACTCCTCACGGTTTGAGAGTTATGGCCCTACAAAGTTGAAGGACCCCCATATGAAGGCTTGAAGCCCCCAAAGGTCAAAGAAGTCAAAGTGCCTTAAAATGAGATATCATTATTTAAATGATAAACTAAAGTAACAAAGTCAAGGTGGATTATTTAAATGATAAAGTAAAGTGACTAAGTCAATAAGAATATTTAAATGATTAAGTAAGGTGACAAAATCAATAAGGAATATTTAAATGATAAGTATTGGAGAACTTTCTATTTATGGAAAGTGGTTAACACTAAAATAAGAAAAATGGGTTAAGTGACCTAGAGGATGAAAGTATAAATAATATAGAAACAATCTCTTGCAAAACATCCTTTTTGTGGATCAATGGAGAGCTTCTTGTGAGAATATCTTTTGGAGTATTGATGGGGAGCTTCTTGTGAGAGCATCTTTGGTGTGGATCTCTTGAGCATGATTGAATATCTATTCTAAGAAAGAGAGCGTGAGGAGGATCTCATGGATGCATCAAAGTTTCGACAATATCGGAGATCTTGACGACAAAAGTCTCGGAGCTTCAAACACCCTAGTTTCTGAGGTGTACGTGGGCTGTAATGGGCCAGGGCACGTACATACGTAGGCTGTATGAGGATAAGGCGCGTACAATGATTAAAATCATGAAGATTTGTGTTTGCACTGATGACTGGCTGTTGAATACTGAAGCAGGTTCCAGATCTTCATTCTATGAGCTCAGATCTGTCACTGAGACACTGGTATGGTTACATTATTGTCTTGATGGATAGTATTGCTTGTTGTGTTGTGAATGCTTAGGGCATTTTTGGTATGGCTGTTGTGATGTGGTTTATGTTGGTTGATGGAGTGAGCAACATTATTGTGATTCAATTATGATATGATTGCCATGGTATGTTGATTTCTTATGCATGATCGAGTAGCATCCATATTGATTGGTTGCAGAGCATGATTAAGATATTGGAGAGCTTGGATGTGTTGTGACTGGATGGTGGTCAGTCTGGACAGTGAGAGACAAAAGAGAATGATAAATTGGTTGCAAAGGATATGAGTTGATCTTGAAGAGAAAACCCTAAGAGCTCAAAGGTGATACACAAGTTGTTTTATACACTGGCCGCGTACATACGTGGACTGTAGTGAGCTAGGGCGAGTACACATGCAGGCTACACTACTGACAGGTCGCATAGCTATTGCAGATTGATATCTGTTGATGATTGTTGCCTCATCTCAGTTGGTGCTGAGGATGTAAGCTGAGTCTTACATTATAGATCTGGTGCTCTTGTAGAGTTGTACTCTATTTAGTTGTTGTTGAAAAACCCCAAGGATTGTAGTTTGTAATAAAAATAAAATTGTACATACATCTTGTGTTCTGTGTGGTGATGACTTGTTGATGATATATTGCTGATATATGTTGTTGATTCTAACTGGTTATAAATGACAACAATGAGTAATGAGTAAAATGTTGAATGCTAACTAATGAGTTTTGTGTAAGAGGGAAGTTTTGGGAAAAAGATCCCCACACTCATTCACCCCCCCTCTAAGTATGGTAGGTGTGTTCAACACACTGCTTTCTTCATATTCAACATTATTCCTAGAGGCTTTCTGATTTGAAACATTATAAACATTTTGCTTCAACAAAGTTAAAGAAGCAAAACATAATGGCAAGGTTCTTTCACCTGATTCAAAACCTCCTTCATTTTCTTCCCCGTTGTCAATTCCTTTGGACTGCTGAACACACTCATTTTTGGATTTCTCTTCAACCAATGGCTGCAATTTTGAACTGACAAGATCTTCTACATAACAAGTAACAGGTTCATCAGACATATGAGGAGATTTCTGCAATATCTTGTCAATTTGTTCCAGTGAATCAATGTGATTTGACATTAACACACATTCCTTTGCTTCGATGATGATCTTAGGATTTTCTTTCAACAATTTGAATGAAGAAAAGCATAAAGGTAAAGAATTCCCCTCGGCTGATTCAATACTTTCTTCTTTGTACCTGTGATATGTAGGATGATTACTCTCATTATACTATTGAAAAGAAACATTTTCTGGTAGAGAACATGTAGTCGGGTGCTCTAGGGTGTTAACATCATAATCACCATCATATTCATCATATATAGGCAAATCGACAACATATGCAATGGCATCTAACTAGAACAAACTTGGAACATCAACCTGTTCTTCAACAAACTGATTTGCAAACTCATCTTCCTGATTGTCTACAAATGAATACATAAAAAAATTAGCCTCCTGCTTATCATGGGATAGATCAGATGCTAAATCAACACCTCTTGTTTCAACAAGTGGAATACATTTTTTTGCAAAATCATGAGCATTGAAAACTTCAAGAGGACATATGATATTGTCAATTCTATGCTCAAGATCCCATTCAACTATTTTCTTTTCATATTCACTTTCATGTTCTTGAGCATTCAACCCCTCATTTTGGATCTGTTTACATGCTTGGATGTTGTGTTGAATGTCCTGAGCATCATTAAAAAATTGTTGTAGGGACTTAAGCTTTCTTTCCATCAAGAGGAAAGACAAATCTCGATGAAGAGTAGCTGCATAATGGATCATGGCAACAACTTCAGTGGGTTGAATTTATTTGGACAAATTGTAGTAAATACTGGAAAAACTCCTGCTGAATGTAAAAATAGTTTCATTGCTCTGACTTTTTAAGGCATAAAACTTTGTAAGCTATTGATCCGAATATTTATTCCTACCCCAAAACTTTAAAAATACATTTTTCAATTCCTCCCATGAGCTATCTATCTCTGGATGCAAATGTTTAAACCAATCTTTGGTATCACGCTTTAAGGATTGAGAGAAGGCTCTCATACAAACATCATCATGATCAATTTCAAACAAATCTATAAAATGCTCAAACCCTTGGATGTGTTTTTTAGCTGAGATGGCATCGGGTTCCCTGTCAAACATAGGTAAGTACTCATAGTACTTTGGAGGGAAATCATGGAGGACTTGGGGTAGCTTCAAGGGTATGTATCTATGCTGGATCGTGGTGGACGTTGGATCAGGTGCGGGAGGTGAAATATCAACCTTGGCTTCATGGGGTTTATCAACTTGGTCATGGTTATCACATGGATTAGATGGGATCTTTTTATCAAAATTAGTGACACAGTGAGGATATGAATGTGCAACTTTAAGAGGAGGATACACAATTGCAAGATTCTCATGATCATCATTAGAATGCAGCATGTAAAGAAACATTAGTTTGACATGTTTAAGGAAGGACCAGAGTCAACTTATAACAAACAATAAAATGCCTTGGAAAAAATTCAAATTTAAGTACCTTTTTTCTTCCATAATATCTTTTCATACATTTGTCAAGGGTTCTCATATCCTAGTGGAGTATCTGAATTAAATTCAAATCTTGAGTGGAGTCGTCAATAATGTTTTGGAAGCTGGATTATGCGTTGAGAGTGGAGTCACCATTTAAGATTTGAATTTCTGGATTCTTCTACCAGTGGAATCACCTTCAAACTGATTTTTGATGTGTGGAGTCACCAGAGCAGGAATACAACCAATATGTGCCTAAGTGTTTATTCCTCTCAAACCTTAGAACTCAACCATGCCATTCTTTCCCAGGGAAATTTTTTCAATTTCGTCCCTGGCAACGACGCCATAATGTTAGCACTCTATAAATTTTATCCAGCTGAATAGACAAATGACAATGGTAACTATTTCAACCAACTTTAGAGATGAGTCACTAGCCTGCTCAACTAAGAGAGGGCTCTCTCGTGTCACTTGATATTTATTTGATAATCAATGGCTAGATTTGGTTTTTTTGGGGGGGTATTATAAAGTTGTTGAAGAAGTGGGGGTGACATATGGGCTATGGAGTCAGAAATGAATAATGCAATGGCAGGTCATTAGAACTATCTAGAGGAGAAAGGCTAAGTGAGGCAATGAGTTTGAGTTTTCAAATTGAAATTTGCATGGCAAAAGAAGAAAAAGGAAAACACATAATTGCTTCAGAGCATATTAAAATGAATTTTGAAATAGTTGAGAAGATAATCACATGAATTTAAATTGCTAAGTCTAGAGCATCATCAGACGAATTCCAGATTTTTAACTCTCCAATTTAAAAGAGGAAATTGCAAATGGAATTATAAAGACACAGGAAACACACACTATGAAAGAAGATAGAACTCATATAACAGCTAATTAAAATCTTTTCATAAATAGTTCAAAAATTGCTTTTGCATCATATATTCAATTTAGCTCCACGATTTTACAAAGTCTACCTACCACCAGAGCAGGCCCCCTCCTCCCTTTCTTTTTTTATCCTAGGGATAATATGTATAGAAAATTTACACGCGGGATTCAAAACAACTCAACTTCCCCACGGTCTAAAGATAGAGATCGATTACACAAAAGAGTAACGCATCACATCTATTCTCCTACTTTACAGGGAGCATTATAAATAGGTCTGACATATCTAAGGATTTTTCATTGATCGCCATATGTCCAAAATTTTCTGAAACGTACTCATTTCAACCTGAGAACTTATTCCAGCTTGAAGATTTCTTCTTTTAGGGTGTTCAACCAGACTGGTTGATTTTCCCCAATGCTTTCGACCACCTCAACTCTGACTCCCGTCTTCTACCACTCGCTCCACTTCCCTCTTTCTGCTTGTTTGTAGTGCTTATCCACGTTTCCATTGATTATTAAATCCCTCATGATAGGATTTAGTTTGAACTTTGATTTTGGTTCTATCGTAGGGTTAGTATGGAATTTGGTTGCTAGTATCCGTGCGATTGACTTCTCTTTCTTACTCATTGATGGATTTTCCATGTTAGTCAAAAATCCTATTAAATTGGATGTTGTTTGATTGGCTTGGTCCATGTCTCCCAGTTTTGCAGAAAACACGATTTTCGTCTTCCTGGTCTTGTTAATTACTTCGTTCCGAATGAAATATCGATTGCTCAAATGGAATAAATTTATCTATAATTTTGAGGACGATTGTCATTGAGTGTTTAATAATAGACTGTGACGAAAGTACTTGTCCGAATTACAGCCTATCACACTCGGCTGTCAGCTTCAAAATGATTAGCCTTTGGATTGTCCTTTTGGCGGCTCTTATTCGACTTGAGCATCGGTACTGACGTAAAGTACTTGAGCATCGGTACTGATGTGACCGAATAAGTCGTTAACTCTCCCCATTTCGTATGCAATCTGTGGGAATGACACATATCGAATGATTTTTCGACACGTGACATCGGGGGTTGGAGAAAGTGGTTTTAGGTAGACTGCTTTTCGCCCCGATGTGCTTCTAAGGGCGCCATACGTCGACGAATGAAACCACAATAGTTTTCCCCGGCCCGCCTTCACATAATTAAACTTCGTGTTATTTCGCCGCCCGATATGGGTCTTGGTCGTTGATCTGGGCCGCCTCGAAATCTACGGTTTTCCTTGTCTTTCCTTTCGTGCCTCCACTATACTTGTTCATATACTGCCATATGTGACCTGGTCCTCCAAAATTGCGCCATGTCTCTACACTGCTTTAGTCCTCCACTAAATCTGAAACTCGTATTTCATGTATAATTGTTACGATGATAACAAGATATATATATGATGATGATGATGATGTATTATGACTTATTGTTATTTTGATGTAGATATATATTGACATATGCTATTCATGAGTTTTCCTGAGTGTGCAGGACACATGAAAGGTTATGGATGTTGATGGTATTAATGAACTTCCTTGGACTCTAGATTGAGTTAGGGAGTGGATTGCATTTGTTTGAGTATTTCATTTTACGCACGTGTGATATATGATTGATTACAATATGATTTATGTATATGGATTAATGACACTGTTTTTTTCAATGGGTGCAGGCTTGACGATGCTTACTAATACGACTCACATAAGGAGTAAAGGGGCCATGCACAAAAACCGAACATTTGAGGGAGAGGTGTGTCAACATCCCTATCACATCCTACTAACACTCTCGTCGTGGTTTGAACGATAGCTTAATGATTACCTAGTTCAAGAGGTCCACGACGTTGGGAGGGTGGACTGAGACAATCACTCACAAATATTTCTAAGGGGCGCACAATAAGGCAGAGTCCTCATTCCTTATAAGCCCTTAGTCTCTTACAAGGTCAATTGAATGGAGTGTTGAATCCAAGGGTCGAAAAAACTTTCAAAACCAGTCTAAGGCGAGTGGCACCCTTGGAGCACGGAAGTGTGTCTTGAACGACACGTCATGTAATTAAAACTTGAGTCAATAAATATAGGGGGCTTAGAAAACATTGAAATGACTAGACCTTGTTGGATTAAAATAATTAATTAAATAGTAAATTATTAATTATAAAGCCTAACAAAAGTCTAAGCCTAAATCTAATCCTAAATTTAAATAAAGGACTAAATGAATTATGACATAAGTTAAATATTTGAGAATATAATCAACTTTAGGAAAAAGGGGAATAAAATTTAAAGGTTGGAAAAATGCACATGTGTGCATGGATTTAATAAAATGGATTTTTAAAAATAGAAGAAATAATAACATGAGAGAATAGGAGTACACATGGAATAGAATCTTGAGTCAATCCACCACTATTCTAACTAGAAGAAAACTCCCAATCCAACTCTAACTAAGATCTAGTTAGGAGACACTCATTAAATGAGAGAATTTGGGGAACAAAGGGACAACTAAGAGCGAAAATAGGAACACATCGGGGAATGTGAAGGAAATTGRCTTTTTAAATAAAATGAAAATGATAATTACTTGTGAAACTTGGGGAGAGGGTGACAAGTGTGTGGGTGGATAATCCTAATTAAATTAATTAAAAAGATAATTAATTGTGCATGAGGACATGTGTCATTGGGGATTTTTATATAAAACAAATGTGGTAGAAGAGAAATGGATCTCACTTTGATTGATAATGTTATGCTACCAAAATTTTGTGGACTGTGTTTTACTTGTAAGAGTTGGGATACCAAGCTTGTAGAAAGAGTGGAATCTCTTCCTTGGGAGGCAATCCTTGGAGCTATTGTTTGTTGGTTTCTTGTGTGTGGTCCCTTTGCGGCTTGGGAGGCTAAGGGGGAAGAAGATTACCCCTAGCATTGGTAATCTAATTATTGTATGGTATTATAATCTTCTGCCAATGACCGTGTGAGAAAAATTTGTCCATTGAATTATATTTTTACATTCTTCCTGTATTGAACGTAATTGGGTTAATACCTTCACAGTTAAATGAGAATCAAAAGTTTTCTTATAGGCATACCTATTTATAGTTGCTTACTCTAAGTCAGTAAAATAAATTGGGACTTACACCTTAAAGTTCACTCCATATTAAACAAATGACTTGGTCAAGAGTTGAGACGAGGCTAAGTAGTTTAGTTTATTTTTGAATTACTTTTTACTACACAGTACTCCTTTACAAAGACTTTTGAAGTTTGTCCCTTCAAAGGCGTCCTTTAGTAGAATCACCAACCATTTTAGTTATATAAGTTTAAATTTGAATCCTTTATGCTCTTAATCCTGGTGTTGTCGACTATTTCATTATTATCTTTCTGATAATAATAATTGTGATGTTGTATAAGCCAAGGCTTGTAATTTAGTTCTGGACTGATGTTAAAATGCTCACGAATTTTTATAATTAATGCAACGATCATAGGTAGTGCGTGGAGATTTTTGTCATGGTAGTAATATATAAGCGTAAATATTAATAATTGGGAACATAAGTAAAGATGAGGTATGGAATTTTGTTATGACAATATTAATATTTAGTATTAATAATTGGAAATGGAATAAGTGAAGGGATATGTAAAGAGTCTATTTTAATTAATTAATAAAATTAAATATCTTGGATTTATGGGAAATTATATAGTCACCAATAGAAGGTTAACTAATGCCTAAGTTTAATTTATAAAAATTCATTTAATTCTAAATTAGAAGGGCCATAGTACCATGTTGGAGAATTTTTATTAGTGGTTTGTATCTTGGAAAAATTATAGTACCTCAAGGATGGTGTGAAAATAAATAAGATGATATTTAATTAATTCTTTTTCATTAATTAGAATGGTATTACTTTTTAGTGTTCAATAGTTCAATTCTTTGCAAAATCACTTCTATACATGATTAGAATATTATTTCAGTTACTTTATAATGGTTGACTTGATTTTAGACTATGATTAGTTGGGAATTAAACACCTTCTTGTTTCTCAGAACAATCGCCAGTCCTGAGACCTTTAATGGTCAATATCAATTGGATGAATCTTCAATTCGAGTGTTGATTATGTGTCTTAGAGGTCCTAACCTTGCAGGTAGGTTGGGCGGGTAGACATCTTTATTATCTTTATGCGATGAAATAATTTGTTAGTTATAGTGATGATGAATTTGATTATTGCCGTGTTGTGATGTAGATGAGAATATAATGTGTATTAGTGAAGTATGTTAATGTCGTATAACTTTTGTTCTTATGATGTTTCAAATATATATATATATATATATATATATATATATTAGAAGGGCCATAGTACCATGTTGGAGAATTTTTATTGTGGTTTGTATCTTGGAAAATTATAGTACCTCAAGGATGGTGTGAAAATAAATAAGATGATATTTAATTAATTCTTTTTCATTAATTAGAATGGTATTACTTTTTAGTGTTCAATAGTTCAATTCTTTGCAAAATCACTTCTATACATGATTAGAATATTATTTCAGTTACTTTATAATGGTTGACTTGATTTTAGACTATGATTAGTTGGGAATTAAACACCTTCTTGTTTCTCAGAACAATCACCAGTCCTGAGACCTTTAATGGTCAATATCAATTGGATGAATCTTCAATTCGAGTGTTGATTATGTGTCTTAGAAGTCCTAACCTTGCAGGAAGTGGGTAGACATCTTTATTATCTTTATGCGATGAAATAATTTGTTAGTTATAGAAGTGATGATGTATTTGATTGTTGTTGTGTTGTGATGTAGATGAGAATATAATGTGTATTAGTGAAGTATGTTAATGTCGTATAACTTTTGTTCTTATGATACTAAATATATATATGATATATATATATATATATATATATATATATATATATTACCACCATTGGTACTCACTTACATTGATGTCATAACGGAGGGGATGTTACACTTTAACAATCTACTTCTGCTTCAACGAGATCTTCCAAAAGCTTCAACTTATTTCGTTACAACATAAACTTCGTTAATAACTGCAGTGTTGATTGATATTCCTCTCCCTTTCACTGCATTCCATCTCAAAATATTAGTCCTGGTTGTTACTGCAACTCGAGAATAATGCTCTCATACAAGATTTAAGAGATAATGTAGCTGCATCATTCCTTTTGTTTCATTTGTACCAATTTGATGATGGGAGAAGACAAATTCTAATGGATACAACCTTAATCATCTCATGGGTTTTCCATGGGTTACCATCAACCAATTTACCATATCCATGGTTTTTCCTTGGCTTACCCTTATCCTTATATCATCAAGGGTTTTTAATAGTGTACCTTGAACCATTACAAGAGGTTTTTGGATGACAATGAACCATCACAACTTTGAACTAAGTATGGAAAGTATTCACTGACTTTTGAGAATTGACTCATTCATTGATTCCTTTTTCATGCGGGAGCTTTAGTACATTGGAGAATTTTACCTTATAGAATCTTTTCAACATAAAAGTAACATTCTTCCATTCATACACACTTATATATCCACAATTTATTTGTATATGAGGTTTTGATATTTGTATTTTCCAACATGTGTGAAAATCATGATTGGTAAGGCCACAATTATTGCAAGGATATAGATTCCAACACTTAGCTTGTGCATGCCCTTTTCTGCCACAATGATTGCAACATTGCTGCTTCTGCATATATTTTGGTATATTGTAATATGAAAATAATGTTTCTGCTTTAACAAACTTAGTATCATTGTTTGTGTTTCCTTCAAACCAAGACCTTCATTTCGTGGCCTTATACAAATCTTTATGGGATTTTCGATGCCTTGCCCATTTTTGCCTAAACTTTTTCCATCAAAACCCATTTTTTCATGATTTTGGAACCAATTCCTTTTGTCTGTCTTTCAAAACTACCAATTCCATCATCTTCAATATGATATCACTTTCAGACATATCATAAAGATCATCATTCTGAATTTCATTGCATGAGAGATACATATGCATTTCACTAGCATCAACCACTTTACTAGTATCACATGAACCATCTAACCGATCACTTGTATCACAAATTGCATTACACATTACTTTTTCCTTTTTCACTTTCATTTCCAATGTTAACGACACATTTTCTTTTGCCAAAAACTGTTGCTTCAAAGATTCTATCATTTGATCCTTCTTTTCATGAAGTGCTAAAATATCAATCACCTTTTGATTTAATGATTCCATCTTTTCTTCTAGTCCATTTACGTATTGTGTAGTGAGACTAACAAATTCTCGATAGACCTTGTTTTTATATATTTTGAGTTCAACGATTTTTTCTATTAATGAATTATTAATTCCTACTAGCTTGCCTATCTTTTGGGAAGCATAATCTAGTTTTTTCTAAAGTAATTCGACTTCTTGATTAGCATGATGTAGTCTTTTTCCTCCTTTACCCATTTTAGAGTGTTAAATGATTCACACTTGCTTGTAGGGTATTATATTATTAATGAGAGGACAGTGATTTAACCACAACTTTTTTTGTATGAACACAAACACACACGAAGAAAGAGCTACAACTCATCAATCAGACGATTAACCCAAAAAATCTTGCACCCATCTTTTACACTTCAACAACAATAGGGGTGTCGGGTACCACCAATCTTGCACCCTTTTAAACTTTTTTAATGAAATACAATCATTAACATATCATTAACATATATTCAATATATGTGACCATGCCTTCACCAAATTTACCACACAAACAATCAAACCGACTGGTATATTACTCTCAAGATAAAATATATCCTATAATGAAATATAATGAA
The DNA here is from genome assembly GCA_010110895.2 of Picea sitchensis. Lineage (NCBI taxonomy): Eukaryota > Viridiplantae > Streptophyta > Pinopsida > Pinales > Pinaceae > Picea > Picea sitchensis. Next base: position 60,553 of record SNQJ01S0073823.1, on the reverse strand, counting down.
CAACCAATAAAACAGAGGCCTCCCTTGGGCATAGCTAGACAATGTGTTTGAAACAGATTTGAGGCATCGCTCAAATAGAAAAAAATTAAAATATACCAAAACAATAGCTGCTAAGATTGCAAACAATTTGAAGAATAATCAAAGATCACTGTTCTTGAAGGATGCTAGACTTCACTTGATAAATTTAAGTCACGACGATGATTTCTGCATTTTCTGCACATCACTTATGCAAACAGTGCAACAACGACACAATCAACTTCAAGTAGTAAACCGATAGCCTCTGCCACCCTCGCAGTTAGATTTTCGGAACCTAAGCCATCGAATAATGTGATCACTCTTTCTTCCAGCAACCAACACAACCTACTAGTGGCTCTCTAGTGATTTGTGGCAACTTTTCTTGGCCCTTGTGGCACAAATACGCGATAGTTTGTAAGAAAAAATTGCACTCAAAAGTATTTTTTAATGAAAATTTGGGTCCCTTTTTCGTTGTTCCTTTACTCAAATTCAGTTTCGTCATTTTTTGTACCATTTGTGATATATAAACGCTTAGTTCATTTGTTGAATTTGAGGTAATTTGTCAGTAGCACAAAGTTATAAATCTGCCAAAACAACCAACTGGAGTTTAGAGTGCTTAACGCTATGTAGGAGCTAGGAGGACCTAATTTATTCCGAAGTTTGTTTCAGAGCCATCACAAGACCAATAAATGTTTTGTTTAACCCATCTGATTCTAGATAACACTTTCACAATCCAAATTTAGTCATAAAACCAAGAAGCACAAAACAAACAATCTTGATTACAAGTGTAATATGAAGTGGGTCAGGAATGGTAGGTAATCAATGATCGATTATCTATTTAGGCGTGGAGAGCTTAGTCATTGGCCATGTTAAGAGACTAACTGATGGGCGCAACAAGAAGGATTTGAGACAGAGGTGGATGAGATAGGTCTTAGGATGAAGGTGGGCCTTGTCGACCAGGTCAACGTTGATGGGAGAAAGAATAACATCGTCGATGTGATCGACGACGATGATGGGTTGAAATCCTTCTGTTGGTGCATCGATGGTGGGAGAAGGAGACTTATCAACAAACAATGCATCGACGAAGGAGAGATGGACATCGCCGATATGCAATGCATTAGTGAAAGTGAAAGGAAGTTAGCCAGTGAAAGGCATGTGTGCGATGAAGGTAATCATGTGAACACTATCGATGCATCAGTGTTGATCACGCAAAATTCACCGACGATAAAGACGTGTGTCAGTGAGGTTTATTTGAAGCATGTCAATGCATCAACCAAGTTCACAGGAAATCAGCCTATGTATTGCGAAGAAATCATTGGCACGCCAATGTGGAGGTGGAAGAACGAGAGTGTTTGTTGATACTCGATGTATCGATGTAGGAGGAAGGAACTCGTTGAAATGAGGTTTGAAGGGTCGAATTCATATGAGGAGCAACTGGAAAAGATAAAGTAGGAGAGCGCGAGGAGAACTTGGGCTTAGCCATCCACACGAAGGAGAGAGAGTGAGGGTTTTGGTAGGAATATTTTAAGGGGGGCCCAATTTCTTGTCTTAAAGAGATGATAAGAGAATACAATTGGGAGGTTGTTGTGTGCGCACAAAAAAGATATAGATATTTAACATACTATCTCCTATACACCTTAGCAAAACGATGTGGTAGAGAGGAAAAATAGGTCCCTGAAAGACATGGTTGGCTACATGATCCACACACGCTCCCTTGCACTTGAGTATTGGGAAAAAGCTATCAATTGTGCTTCTCGCATTCAAAATAGATTTTCACATAAGGAATTGAAAGGTATCAATCTCTTTGAATCTTGGTGTGGTAGGAAACTTGTTGCGTGACACTTCATAGTTTTTGGCTCCCCAACTTGGGCACACATTCCTTCGGAGAAGAACAATGCTTTAGAACCTCAGAGTTGGCCCCTTATCTTTATTGGTTACCCCGATGGTGTCAAAGTACATCAGCTCTTGGATCCTAAGACACACGAGCTCTTCATTGAGCATATTGTGCAATTTGAGGAAAACTCTCGTTGCTCGTCCTCTCATCTTCCTTCCTCTGTAGTGGATTTGGATAGTGACTCAGAGGATTTTCCTCTAGCTCCTCTATTCATAGAGTTGATCATGAGGTTTCTTCCTCATCTTCACATAGTTCATATTCTAAGGATGAGGATTCTCCTCTTCCATCCCCTACCATTCCTCGTTGGGCTCGTTAGACACTTGATTTTGTTAGCACTCTTATTGGCGATCCTTCCATACTTAGAGGATTTGGTCACTGCATCAAGATATTATGAATTCCTACATTGCCACAACTTCATATAAAAATTCCTTTTAGAATCCATCAATCATCTACTATGACAACTAGAGCACCATCCATATCTCGAAGAACTTGGTACATCATCACCAGACCAAACACATTGAGATCCACATGCATTTTCTCAAGGAGATGATTCAAGAGCAGGTCATCGATTTGTGTTATTTTCCTACAAGAGATTAGATTATAGAGATATTCACCAAATCCTTCACTAAGAGAAAGTATGTCCATCTTCCATCTCTCTTGGGGGTGCGAGACATTTCTTCTTCACTCAGCCCCTCTTGCTTCATCCTCTCATGGGGGGGAGTTTTTTCCCACTGGGTTTTCTCCTTCCTTTTCTGTTTGAGGGGATCTTTTGTACATGGATACCCCATCATGCCTTGTAGCCAATACCCATATTTGTATATTTTTTTACATTTCCCCCTAAGTTGCACTTAAGGGGGGGTGTTAGTGTGAATATGGTTCTTTAGCTATCTAGTTATTTCTTAGCTAGTTCTACGCTTTAGTTCTCTTCACACTAGGTTAAGTTTACTTGTGGACTTTTTCACTTTATCCCATATGGTTGTGATTTTAGTGTATTGGGTGGTAAATCCTATATATACCCACCCATCGATCTCATATGGGCATATCATTTTCATTGTATGCTTTGCATTCTCTTGAGAAGAATATAGTTTATTCTTTCTCATTTCCGATTTCTAGATTTGTTTTCCTTCATTCATTTGCATTATTGGGTCACTTTTTAGCCAAATATTACATGCCTGCATGGGCTCCACAAAGATGAAACATGTCCATAAGTAAGGTGCACCCCACCTAATTCAAAACATTGGATAGGATTATGAAAAATCACATGTTGAAACTAGGTTAGGGCATACACCTTCTCTATGAAAAATAGGTTGCATCACAAAATATCAAAGTTCTTGGAATCTTCTAAAAACTAAAACATATCTTCACTCAACACTGCTATAAGGGTGACCTAGGGTATTTGCTAAAAAGAAAAAAATGGAAACCTTAATATTCCATGTTACCTTGTCACCACCAAATCACCCCACACACTACCTACCATAAAGGGTATCCAAAAATATGATTGGTCTAAAAAAATCAATAATCCCAAATTTATCCTATATTTTTCATGTTTTTCAATCGACACCAAATTCAATGCATATGCACATATCCATAAAGGGAATCCAAAAATATGATTAGTTTATGAAAATATGGGATTTCTAATAATATAAATTATCTAAAAATAAAGTCTTCAAAATCTTATTAAAGTACCCCTTTGAAGTTCTCACCCTCCCAAGCATGCATCTAATATTCCATGTGACATGAAAGCATGGGAAACCAATTGAACTCAATAAAACCGTCAAAATTGCACTGGTATGGGCATGAACTGATGCCTAAATAAAACCAAGATAACTTGAAAGAGTTCTCTGTATTGTATTACTTAATTATAAGAAAAAATATTTCTTATATATGATTACAAACAAGTTGAGTCAATCTACTTTATGAATGTGGGATAGACTGAGAAACACAATAAAATGAAATAAGATAAAATAATAAAATAATATAAATTCAAGTTGACTATATCAATACCTAAGTCTAATATCTAATTGACCATTACAAACTAATATTTACTTTAACAACCTCCCTTAAGGGTCAATCTACTAACTACACCAAGCTTATCCAAAAGTTTTACATATTTTTCAAGACCCAAAGATTTGGTGAGAATGTCTGCAGTTTGGTCCTCCGTGGGAAAATACTGCAACTTGATAGATCCATCCTCTACAAGTTGTCTAATGAAGTGGAAATGTACCTCAATATGTTTGGTACACTCATGGAAGACTGGATTCTTGGAAATTTTGATCACCTCTTGATTGTCACATAACAAGGGTGTTGGCTTTGTTTGTTGCATCTGCATATTTGAAAGCATCCTCCTAAGTCAAACTGCTTCACATGCTCCTTTTACTGCTCCTAGATATTTTTCTTACGTCGATGAAAGGGATACTGCATGTTGTTTCTTGTTGGTCCATGTAACTGCACCTATGCTAAGGCTAAAAATATATCTAGAAGTGGATTTTCTATAATCGACAAAACCTACCCAATATGAATCTGTATACCCACATAGTCGAGGGTCTTTGCTTATGTTGTACAAAATTCCAAACTCAAGTGTCCATTTCAAATATCTCAACACTCGCTTGGATATAGTGCAATGCTCTATCTTTGGTGTTGTCATGAATATGGAAATGAAGCTCACAGTGAAACTAAAATCAAGTCTAGTTGTTGTAAGATATATCAAGCTACCCACTAGTTGCTTGTATATTGACTCATTAATTTCCTTAGAGTTAGTCTTGAATGAAAGTTTCATCCCATTCTCCATAGGTGTATACAATATTTTTCAATCTATCATTATAAACCTGTCAAGAAAACTCTTGGTATATTTTGTTTGTGAGACAAAAATTTTGCTCCCTATTTTCCAAACTTCTACACCTAGATAATAATGTAAATGGCCTAAATAAGTCATGTTAAAATTTGTGTTCATATTGGATTTGATCTATTTTATAAAACTTTCCTCACTATTTTTAATAATGATATCATCTACATATATGACCAGAAATATGATATCATTACAAACTCTTTTGGCATACATATTGGAATCTGAAGGACTCTGTTGGAACCCTTGTTCATCCAAGTATCTATCAATACTAATGTATCATGCCATAGGTTCCTGTTTCGGACGCATAGAGCCTTCTTCTGGCTACATATGATATGCTCCTTCCTTGAAACCTGAAAACCTTGTGGTTGATACATGTAGACTTTGTTACCCTGTCAGGGGTGACAAATTTTTGGATACCCTAGCAAGGGTTTCATGTTGTTGATTTCATGAGGTATCATTCTCATGTTCGCCAGTTCTAGATAGAATCCCTCTTGATCTCCACTATATTCATGATTGTGCTAGCTCATTTGCGGTATAACTCACTTTCATCCCCACTCCTCAGATGACAGATGCATTGTGATATGGTATGGTATGGTTTTCAATTTGCTTCATTTGACATTTCACGTATCAATGCATATTTGGATATGATGATATAACTTCTTATCTTGTTGTAAAGTGGTCAACACCTAACCATTGTCTATTAGCATTTCATAATGTTACATTGTTTTATTGCTTGCCTCGTAGTACCTTGGGGAGGATGTTTTATATTAGAAGTGTATCATTTCTTGGGTTAACTTGTACCATTGGGTGTCTAGGATAGATAACATTATCCATATCCCAACCATGCTAACCACTTTCCACCTTCCCAGTATCATTCATTCCATCCACATAAAAAATCTTATCCCAGTCATGTATGATTTCTTAAAGGTCAAAAGGAAAGGTCAAAATTAAATCTCGAATCAATGAAGCCACTAAGGTTAAGAGGTGAAGATTCAAAGTTAAAAGTCAAATATTAAGCTTGAGAAATGCCCCTCTCTATGAGGCTAGTGCCCCTAGTCCTTGGTTTGTCTATGAATATCTAAATAAAAGGGACTTTTTCAATAAATTGAACATCCAAAGAAAAAAGACTTGAAGGGGTGGTAAGAAACAATGTCAAGGATGGTAACTCAATGCTAAGCTTCCTCTAGAAGGCTATTATAAAGCAAAAATACTAGCCAAATGAAGCTAGAGGAATAAATAAATGAATAATAAGACCTGTGCATGTCTTAGAATTTGATGGTTATCACATGAACCCATTCCCCATTCCCATTCATCATTATTACTCATTATTTTGTATTTTCCACCTAGGTACTTAGAAATATGGGTTTTATTAGGATTTGATGCATAAATAAGGGTTAACATTGTTCCCATTGGTAAGTCTTAAGAAAGTATTAAACTAGCCCCCTTTGTTATGACTTGATGAGAGATGTCGCCGAATGCTACCAATTAATGGCTTGATAAGAGGCTAGACCCATGACTTCAAGTGGGTAATGTGCATTGGGATACGTTTACCATGCCTTGAGATCCATGACATTGCCNACTAGCCCCCTTTGTTATGACTTGATGAGAGATGTCGCCGAATGCTACCAATTAATGGCTTGATAAGAGGCTAGACCCATGACTTCAAGTGGGTAATGTGCATTGGGATACGTTTACCATGCCTTGAGATCCATGACATTGCCTTGGGATCTGTGATGTTGCATTGGGATTCATGTAAACTTATATGGCCATATCTACAAACATTGGAATCCATAACATTTTCATTGGGATATGTGTACCACATTGAGATACGTGTCACCACATTGGGATATGTGACAGTGCATTGATCCATGATGGGGATGCCATGTTATCACACATGTCACATGGACCATTTAAATGCATCCTCCTTGCTTGTACATTTCATCGCATACTCATGTGTTATTTACTTCCTGTGTACCACATGTGGGGATAATCAATGCATTGGAGAGAGTGTTTGCACATTAAAAGGGTGACTCCACCAGATGACTTGGACTTCCTGATGATGTGGCATCCATATTGGACACTTACTTGAGGAGCGCTAGCTTTATTCAGCCCAAATGTACTCCACTAGATGATTATTTAGGCTTCGATGACTCACACATTTAGAGGTGATGTCATCGTTCTTGAGGGTGTTTCTCTGCTTATGGACCATTCCCTTGTTTGAGGATGTGGACATTGGAGCTATTGGACCATTTGACTTGGTTTGGACCATCTTCTTGGCATGTGAACACCACCTTTGAGGGGCACACTTCTCTTGGATCCTTTGTTTATCCACACATGTGACTTATATTTGAATTTTGACCCTTTCTAGAGGGACGCCTCACTTTATGAGCTTATTATTGGAATTCATTTTATTGTTTTTTGTTTTTCCCATGGATTTATTGGGATAATGGTTTTGGAACTCATGGTTTTGAGCTAGCACATGGTTTTGTATTGTATTTGATGAGGCTTCTCACCTATAAAGAAGAAGTCTTCCTCCATTTCAAATCATTGGATATTGTGACAACAAATCTGGCTCACCAATTAAATATCTAAAATATTTGGAATACAATGTAGAAATCCATGTGGATAACAATATATATAAATGTATGAGTAAAAATATGATAGAATATGAGATGATTACAATGAGAATGAGGACCGTATATATACCCACGTGTTCGATGATGCATGTATTCCAACAAAGGGATGACACTTTAAGTAACCACTTAGACAACCAGATCAAAACCAATGTTTTTAAGTGGTAAAACCCCTATGGGGAAACATCTATATCCCCAGCCGACATGGCCACTTGGAGCAATTTATTAATGCAAAATAAAAAAAAATACAGAGATTTACAACAAAGTTTCTCACATTCGATCTTTGACAAATGACCCTTCATGCTCTTTAAGTAGACATCATGGACCAATCGGGTGTTAAGACAAAGATCAATTTAGCCATTAAAATCAAGGAGAATATGAGCTGTCAGATCACTCGATATCGGGAACATAACGTGACCGTCAGATTACCTAACTACAAATGCATACTAAAGAAACACACTTTTACCTAACAACACATTAGACCAAGTTGATATTATCTAACTCCTAAGTGCACTACAAGGAAATAGACATTGTAGTAGAGGTTATAACATACTTTTTTAGTGTTACAAAATTGACAAAATTTGTCAAAAAAATCTCCGCTAAAACATCTGTTGTTGGTAGTGGATGTTTTTGAGGAGATTAAAACATAACTTTATTATAACTGAAAAAAGATGGGAGGCCAGAGGTTTTAGCGGATGTTTTTCTAGGCAGTGTGATTCATTGTGTATATGTACCGATGCGTTCTCAAACTTAAAGCACCGATGCTTACATTTCACCGAAAGCATCGAGGCAACCAAAAAAATATTGGGGCACTCTTGCTCTTCTAAATAATAATGCACCAATGCTTTAATAATAACAATGCACTGGTCGAATCTATGATATCATGCACCGGTGCATTACAAGAGAAACCAGATCGGTGCATGAAATTTAGAATGCACCGATGCAGAAGTTTAATATAGAAGCACTAGTGCATCATTTTAATTAAACACACTGAAAGACTAATTTTTATTATTATAATTGTTGTTGTTAAAATAGTATTATGATCGGTGTTGGTTCATTGTATTACAACACCGATGCATATTTTTTTACAACACCGATGCTTTTTATCATTAAACCCACCTGTGTTCATTTTCTCTTTTTAGAAACATCGACTCGTGACATTGCAATTATTGTTATTTTTTAATTCCACTGTTCATAAAAAAATTGGCATGTATCTTATAATAGTATTCATATAAATTAAATTCCGAGTAGTGCATTTGGATATGATGTTTGGATTAATTTGTTATATCATCATAATTTTGCATCTCTTCATTATAATATTTAATCATCCATATATTTAATCAACGATGTAACATTTCACAGTGACATTGGACAACACAATAGGATAAAATAAAACGTATTTTTATTATATATGAATAAGAGGCTCTTTGTCATACAAAATGAGACACTTATTGGTAACCCTTTGTCTTTCAATTGGGACATTATGTCCATTACATTAAACAAAACGTCTAATTTTCATAGACAATTATTTCAAAAAATACAACAACTTGCATTGATTGATATCTAAATATATTGATCATCATTCTTCGCTGGAATTGTTGTTAGTGCTTGAGCTATTTCCATGACTTGGGTTATTTGGACAATTTTTTTGTTGATTGTCTCGATTGTTTTCCTCTTCTTCAAGTTCCATCTAAAAAAATAAAAATAAAGTGTAACGAGTGTAACTACACCGGTGAGAATAATGAAAATTGAAATAAATATTATACATGAATGTAAATTGAAAAGAGACGTGCCATATAAATAATTGAGTCCTAAATGATATACATTCTTTCAAAACCAAATCTCATGCCTCCTATCAACAACTCTTATGTTGGCACATTTCCATACTTTGTTTCCTGCAAGTTTTATACCCCATAATAAATCATAGATCTATTATAAATGATTTCTTTTGTTCCATTAATTATAAATGAGAGAAGTAAAACAACATAGACACTTACAAATTCCACAATTAATTTTTGATATGCCAACATATACTCACAACCCATACTTAACCCAATGTCAATCAATTCTTCCGATGGCTCTTCTTTGTATGCTAGCACTTGTTTGAAGACATTCAAGGATGACTATTGTAAAACAACTTAAAATATACAAAAATGAAATCTTAAGTTGTTATAAGGAAATAACAAATACTCACAAACTTTGTTATCAACCATTTTCTTCCTTGTCATCCCGTTTTATGTGTTGAATGGGTTCCATTTTGTTTTATTTTCTACAAGAAAATACTTGAAAATTAATATTTAATGCTAAATTATTTATTTATATGTATCTAATAGAAAAATTCAATGGTTTCATACATTTGAAGCACGTAGTTGTTGAGATGGCCCCTCCTGCGATGCAATTATGTCTATTTCTTTTACCATCTCCTTGTACACGTTTTTGGACAAACTTTGCTATCAACCATTTTCTTCCTTGTCGTCCTGTTTTAAGTGCTGAATGGGTTCCATTTTTTTTTCTTTTCTACAAGAAAATACTTGAAAATTAATATTTAAAGCTAAATTATTTATTTATGTGTACCTAAACAAAAATTTCAATGATTTCATACATTTGAAGCATGTTGTTGTTGAGATGGTTCCTCCTGCGATGCAATTATGTCCATTACTTTTACCATCTCCTTGTACACTTTTTTGGACATTCCTACTGACATATTTCAGATATCAACTCATTGATCCTTTGAGTTTTTCATAATCTTCCTGAAAAAAGTAACATGACAATAAACTATTTTTATATTGATATATGAAAACTAAATATAACAAAATTAATATCAATAGAGGAATGCTTTGTAGTAATATATACATATTCTAGAAAAACATTTTTAGGAATATTACTTTTTGAATGATTATTTTTTGTTCTTGTATGTTTTTTCTATTGCAAGTCTAACAGGTGTCATTGATCATTGCTCTAGAAACTATTCATGTAGTTTAGATATAACATGTTTCTTGGAATAATTGGATTGATTTTTGTATTGTAAGTGGAAATCACATCTATACGTTCGTTCCACTATATCCCTCATAATTTTGTAAAAGTTTTTCCCCCTTTCATTAACCTCCAACACCACTCCAGATGAGCTAAGGACTAATTCATCATCATTTACATCTTCTATAATTTTTATTTTCATAGGATGACATTCTCTTCCTTCATTGTTGGTCCCTGTAGAACATTAAACATCTGTGAATTAATATATTGTTTGAAACATGTTATCTACTATTCTTAAGTATATTATTAATGAAAATTCAAAAAAAATCTCATATCGAATATTATTTTTTCGTTTACCTAATTCATCATTTTGCAATTTTTCCATCAAGATTTTACTCTCTTATGCACTTAGATCACAAAAAATCTTATCGAGCTTCCTCATTTTGTGGCTCTGCATGACACACACTAACCAATACATATTATTTAAACTTACATATAGTTCAAACGTATTAATTTTGTATAGAATTTACAAAGAACTTGTCTTTTTGTTTTTTTGGATGTACTATCATTGTGCTGATCAATTTTTTTTTATTTTTTTGACAGAAACGGTTAATGGAGTTTTGTATTAATAACAGTGGACATGCCACTGGGTTCGATACATCGGTAAAGATTTTCTTGAAAACTGGAAAACTACTGCCTGAAGATTCTAACTCATTACAAAATCACGGAAACAAAACTATTTCAGCAAGCCTGAACGACTTCACATTATTACATCATTTCTTGCCTGGATTTTTTTTTTCTTTTTTGACACTGTTTTCCATTCAGTACTTTGGTCCATAGATTGACTTTCCAATGGGTCTAGAGGGTCTTCCTTGTCGGCTAGGTCTACCCAGCGTGAGGTCTGGGGTTCTGGTTGGGTGGGCGACTTGGGAGTGGCTTCTGCCTGAGCTTTCCCCTTAGAAGGGGGTTTGGTTTCAGCTTCATCTTCAACTTCTTCTGCAGCTTCCTGGGCCTTTCTTTCAGTGCACGGTTCTGATGGTGCCCTCGTCCACCAGGTGGGTCTTTGGCTTTTGGACGACCTTTTTTTCCCGGATTGTTTTCCACAGCTACGGGCTAAGTGCCCCGTTTTGAAGCAGTTCCTACACCTGAAACTGAGATTCTCATAGTCTAGGATTTGGGTCCTTGAGTAGTCATTGCCTTGAAGAATTATTTCAACTGGGAAACCTTTGGAGAAATCCATTTCAACTCAGATTCGAGCGAAGGTGGAGAGGGCTAGCTTGGAGTCCGGACTTCTGCAGAGGAACTTGTCGAGGCCATTGCCAATAGATTGAAGAGACTTATCCCCCCAGAAATGCAGGGGCAAGTATGGAAGTCTCACCCAGACTGGAGCTGAAGAGATACAATCTGTGGATGGGTCGAAGAAAGGGGTCCATAGTTGCATGGACAGGTCTGTTCTACCCTAGAACCATGGCTCGACGTTAAACACCTTGTCTCTGTCGCTTGTAGAATAAAAAACTACTACAAAAAACCCTTTTGCACAAGGACAAGTAATGACTTCTCCCTCTAAAAGTGGGTACCATTCATAAGAGATCCAAGAGAGCAGATCCGACAGATTGGGCCAATATTTGTTAAACCTACAAACTAGTGCATGCTTGCTATAATGGCAAGCATGAGTTAGGGCTTCCTTTGGCATTTGAACGGAGACTGTCCGAGATTTTGGAACTGCTGCATGCAACCCGGATGGTCGACCTTGACGAGAGGTAGCCTCAGGGGCCGCTACATGCAAACCGTAGAGAAATCTCTGACGTGAAGCCACCTCTTTAAAGGAGGGGGTCGAAACTAGCGTGATCGCTTCCAACGGAGCACCAGGGGCCATGCTTGCATGAGAGGGCGGCTCGTAAGAGAGATCCGCGACCGATGGAGGGAGGCCAACATCCGTCGCCGCAGCCGCACCAGGGGGGGAGCCTCCTTGTTTTGAAGAGGTCGGGGAGGCCACCATTGGATCTTAGTTGAGATGACAAGGAGAGCTACACCTGCTGCATTGGAGGAAGGGGAGGGCAGGAGGCCTCAGGGCCAGCGACCTGCGGGAGATCCTGGAGCGCAGTCTTCCTTCTCAAGCAGTTCCTGTGTATTTATATCAAATTTTTGTTACTTGAACTATTCTCACACATTTTTTTTATCAATATACAACCTGTACCATTCAATACATAAGCTATTAAATATATTTTGTAAATAAATCACATAATTTTCAGCTAAAAAAACACTGGTTTTCAGTGCGCTTTAATAATATGAAAGCACCGATGCGTTCGATATAGGAAACAGACCGACAAAAAAAGAGAGGTTAAAAAACACTTTAAATTACAATGGTACGATATGTATCGATAATAACACCACACATAGAGTAAAAAACGAAAACAAAAAATACCATGAACGGAAAAAATAATAGAAAAAAATTACACACGGATGAACGATTTTTTTTATTTTTATTTTATGTTACAGCATTTTCGGTGCGCTTTATCAGTAAGCGCACCGGTGTGTTATAGTCAAATCGGTGCATCGATAACCAAAAACCGTTTTTTTTAAAAGCGTGAAGGACTGACAAGGTTTGGATCCGATGCAATAAGTGGTCCCCTTGCATCACATGCTAAACGCCTTATATATAGAAACACAAACCCATTAAATCTAAAATGCCTAAAATGAAAAGCCCTAATTGTGAAGTGATAGAGGGAGTTAAACCCTAAGGTGAAATTTTGTTGTCACATAAGCAATGAGTAAGGATTTAAGGTAAGTATGGAATTTTTTATTTTTTTTCTAAATTTTAATTAAATCTAAATAGGGATACAAATTGTAAAAAAAATTATTATTAAAATCAATAGTAAAATTTAAAATTTTTACTATGCAGGGTTTTGAGTGAGTCACAAAACCTTTCAAAACCGATCTTCTGAATAATTTTGTTGCTCCAAAAGGGTTTTGAGTGAATCACCATACCCTTCAAATTTTGATCTTTTGAATAATTATGTTGTTCCAAAGTATTCTTCTACTCCACAATGCTCCCTAGTATGTCTCTCTTGTAAATCTCCCCCCTGTAAATTTTGGAAAAATAATGAAATAATGAATAGCTTAATACTATTTAAAGGACTTTATGAAAAAGGTTTTGAGTGAATCACCATACCCTTCAAATTATGATCTTCTGAGTAATTCTGTTGTTTCAAAGTATTATGTTTCTCCACAGTGTTCTTTGATAGGTCTCTCTTGCAAATCTTTCCCTTGTAAAATTTTGCAAAATAATGAAATAATGAATAACTTCTTACTATTTAAAGGATTTTATGAAATTAGATTTTTGAAAAATAAATTCTCGCTCATTTTTCAATTGTAAAAAAACAAAGTCGCGTTTTTATTTTTAAGTTTTTTGAAACACCGATGTATTTATTAATATAACGCACTGATACGGTTGTTTATACAAGCACACTGTTATAGATGCACCGATGCTTTATATTGTTATAGACACACCAATGCATTTTTTTTAAATAAGCACATTGTTATACTCTAAAACTTATCTACATTTTTATTTACACACAAAATAGTATATTCATCTTAAATTATCTTTTAGGATGCATCCACATGACTTGCAATACTTCATAGTATACATTTTCCGCTTAAAATCGTCTTATTCTTTAAAAATTTGTTGTTGATTTTGCTCAAATGTAGGGATAAAATCTTATAATATCAAATGGTTAATTCTTCAAATTCCATCCCGTTCCATATTGCTCAAATTCTATCGTGGAGTTCTCCATTTCCATCTCTAGTAAGTTCAGATTTTATTTATATTTCGATTATCTAATTGATTTTTTTTTTTATCCATGTTAATCTAAATAAAAATGTATCCAAATTTGCAGAATATTAATTCATAATAGAGTTCAGATGTAGAAAATATTCCACCAGTTTAAAAACGTCAGAAGCTCTTATCATGAGAAACATACCGCAAACAATTGGTAGATGAAAATGGATAGCTGCTTTACCCTACCAATTATAACATGTCATCTTCCAACCGCAATCATGGGTCAATGATGGTAATAATTGTTTGGTATAATGTAATTTGGACAAACCAATTGCATTGTTCTTACTAATATAATCGATGTACTAATGTTCAATATTTTTGAAATTAGGATTATGATGATGAACGACCTACCTATCATCTTCCGTTGCACCCCACTACAATGTCAAATCGAGAGAAGGTTGCAATAAGAGCACAAATCGAAGAGGAAGCATACCAAGAATGGTTGATTCAACCACCTATTCAATTCCCACTACGTCCAAATTTACCAATTAGGAATGACTACAACAATAGTATTTCCTCACAAGTTGGCAATGGATTGAATCAAAAAGAGGTTGGCATGGATGATAATTTAGGGGATACGACTGCCATGGAGAAAATGTTGTTAGATGCATTCCATAACGATGAGCTAGGGGATGATGCTCATATCACTGATATCTTTTTCGAAATCCTGAAATCTGCTTCCACCACTGCTCTCTTTGGACCTAGCTAGTCGAAGTCTACCCAGTGGGGGACAACAATGTTACTGTACCACTTGAAAGAAAAGTTTGGCATGCCAAATTCATGTTTCTCGACAATATTGAGGTAACTGACCATCAAGTCCCTTATATTTTGAGAAATATTGTCACACAATCAACATTAAAAATTGTCGATTTTATGAACATTAAATGAAATTGTACACTTCTATTTCCCACTAATTATAGGTTATTCAAAGATAAGGTTCTTCCAAGTGATAATGTCTTGCTCAGTAGCTGTGAAGAGGCAAAGAATATGTTGAAAATGTTGGGTGTTGAGTACATATCATACCATGAATTTCTGAATGATTGTATTCTATATAGAGAAGAATATGTAAATAAAGAGGTATGTCTGAAATGTGGGCATGAAAAGTACCATAAATCAAATAAAAATGGTAAATCACATGGTCCTCCTCATAAGATATTGAGGCACATGCCTATAATACCAAGAATTGAAAGGCTCTTTCGTTGCAAAGAATCAATTATGTTGCAGGGATGACATGCCTCACACATAAGTGAGTCGGGATTTATGTGAATCCCAATAGATTCAATAATCATGAAGCATATAGAGGATACATGGCCTGAAAAATTCAAGGATGAAGTATGAAGTCTATGACTTAGCATAGCCATGGATGGCATCAACCCATATTCCTTTCAAAACATCAACTATTTTGTTTGGCCTGTAGTAGTAATCAATAACAATATCCCCCCATGGTTGTCCGTGAAGAATGAACATCTTATGTTGGATCTTATAGTCCCTGGTAGAAGACAAGTGAATAATATGGATGTCTAACTACAACCATTGGTATATGAATTGAAGGAATTATGATAAGAGATACATGTATACAATGTATCAAGACCCATCACAACATGGAAGAGTTTTACGTTGTATGACATATGTGCTTACACCACACATGATTATCTAGGCTTAGGAGTTTTCTCTGGTAAATTACATGTTTATTGATTTGTTTATATACGTAACAATATTTTTTGGCATATTTAATTCAATGTGATTGTTATGATCTTCAACGCTAACGTGCTATGTATACATTGATAATTTTGCAGGTCTTGTAACAAAAGGGTAACATGGATGTAAATGTTGTGGACCTTCTCTGAAGGCTAGGTGGTCCAACCACCTACAAAATCCAGTGTACGATTGCTCTAGAGTATTCCTCCTAGAACAACACCCTTATAGAAGAGCAACATCTGCTTTCAATGGTAAACCAGAGAGAGCCCAAAATCCTGCAATAATGACACCAACAGAATGGCTTAGAGCATATGAGAGAGAGAAGGAGACAGATATTAAAAAAATGTTCAATTCAAATGAGGAGCCTATGTTCGATGATCCAAAATTCTTCGACACCTATGTTGAGAAATTGCCCATTGGGTTGAAAAGGAAATTTGTCTTTTATGAGCTCCCATAGAGGGAACATATTAAGATTGCTCACTTACTAGATCCCATGCATACATTTAAAAATGTTTCATCTTATTTATGGAGGAACATATCATCAAAAGAAAGTGACACATTGGTTGTTATGAGAGATATTATTTCTTCAAAAACTAAAAAGAAACATTGGTCAAGACAAGAAAGTAAAGGAGAGGTTGGTCCCTCTTGGTCTTTCAAAGAAGGTGATGTCCCATGGATTTTGAAGAAAGATGATCTTTATTTTGCAAAGGAAATTACATTGGGTGTGAATGTGCCTTCTTTATATGGGTCTTCACTACAACACAATTTCACTATGGAAGACCATTTGTCAGGGTTGAAATCACATGACCATTTGAACCTTCTAAGTGTTAGGATATTTAGACACTTAGGAGTTAGTTAAGATCTACTTGGTCTAATGTGTCGTTAGGTAAAAGTGTGTTTCTTTAGTATGCATTTGTAGTTAGGAAATCCGATGGTCACGATATGTTCCCGACATAGAGTGATCTAACAGTTCATACTCTCCTTGATATTAACGACCATTGATCTGTGGATTAACACCCGATTGGTCCATGATCTCTATTTAAAGAGCATGGAGGGTCATTTTCCGATGATTGATTATGATAAACTCTCTTGTAAAATCTCTCTGTAATATTTTTCTTTTGCATTAATAAACTGTTCCAAGTGGCCATGTTGGTTGGGGCTGTGCATGTTTCCCTGTAGGGGTTTTACCACGTGAAAACATCGGTGTGTTGATATTTGATCTGGTTATGTGAGTGGTTACTGAAGGTGTTCGTCCTCTTTTGGAATACTTGTGTTTTCGAACATGGTATCAGAGCTTGTTTGAATATCCGCTCTTGTTGTAGATCCATTGCGTCCGGAGCATTTGTTTCATTCAGGAACACTTTTCATTTCACTCGAAAAGGTTTCCGTTTTCCCAAGATACTACCATTATAGTCAGATCCAGAGGTATAAAGTTTGAATATTCATTTTTTAAAATTTTTGCAGAGTAGTGTTTTGGTTTTATTTCGGTTTTGTATTATTTATTTCTGGGTTGCTACTCTTTTAGATCTGTGTATGCTCTTTGCCTCGCACCCTGTCTGATCTCGGAAAATCAGAAATAGATAGGAAACAGTGCATCTTCCGGGTAATCTAACCAAGATCTAACCCTTGTTGTCATCGAGAAGAAATTTTTTTTTCTTGTGTGAAGAGAGTTTTTTTTTAGCACGCTCTCCAAGGCCATCTTCCACAACAACAACAACAACAACAACACTCTCAATCCTCCTTCTGAACATTACAATATGTTTTGCTAGACCATTTGGTTAAAAGTTGCCTTATTAAGTAAGAGGTCTTGAGTTCAAGTCTCTCTTTTGTTACTTTTTTTGAAAAAGTTCATGCTAAAATTGTAAAGTGTATTTTACTTCAAGTATAAA
>SNQJ01S0073823.1:29844-42758 GCA_010110895.2 Picea sitchensis | reverse complement strand
GCACATGTATACCGGGGCTTGAGGGGCTTGGAAGGGAGGCCTTTCAGGCCTCGGTTGGACTATTCCCTATCCAATCCAATTAAATAACCCAACATGGAACAATTGGCCAAGCTCTTCAGAATCAACATCAAAATGTATTGAGAACCTAGGCCTCCTTGGGCCTCAGTGCCAGTTACCTCTACCTTTGTTTCCTCGGCCATGGGTTCCCCGTTTGCAAAAACTCATCCTGCATATGTTAACAATTAGAAAATAGTATTTTAAATAACCATGCATGAAAACTCCTTAAAAATATGAAATAGATTTGGCTCAGAATGTATCAAGCTCATGCAATCCAATCCATACAAATTGTTCTAATGTTAATCAATGAGAAGGGGGGTGGAAAAAATGTTCAGGGATACATGAGGGGTTTGTAATTAGAGAAAATATAATATAATGAAAGGGGAGAGATATGGTCACTTCTCAATGATAACAACAATCAACTGTAAGAAAACCAATAAACCTCACTGTAGTTCACACATAATTCTGCCACTTTTATCCAATCTAACACATAAATTTTCTTAGCTGTGATCAATATTAGAAAACAGGGTGAATAAAATGAATATGGGATATGTGAGGGGGTTGTAATTAGCGGAAAATGAGATAATGAGAGGGGAAAAATACGTTTAATGTTCATGAGATTAATCAAGCAGTCCATAACATCAACCAACAATTAGATGACTGAGTAATAATTCCTGTGTATTTAACTAGTTCACTGTCCAATAATAAAATATCCAACACAATGCCATTATTAAAGGTAAGTATTTCACACAATTTGTAAGAGGTTTTGTCCCATTTGTTCGCACATTCTGCATGTTATAACAGTCAACAACAACACTCATTCCAAATCTGTAATCATTAACATCCACCACCACCATACATTCCTCCAATCTATATTTAAAAGTCATATTTCTGAAATAATAATGAAGTCACTATTTATGCAATAGAGCCAATCAAGGTCTGTAATGATATTCGTTCCCATATATATATGTAAAAAATAATCAATATAATCAAAACCTCACATGCCATGACTGAAATGATAATTGACTATACAACCAAACAACCACTATTTAGACACAGGCTATGCAAGAGTAAATTTCCAAGGCAATGTAACCATGCCACTGTAAAACAAAACAACTCAATGTGACTTAAAAACTGAACCAAATAACCAACACGCCTGTCATCAATAGTGGTCAATTTGCAATCAATAACACGCTTAAAACTTAGTGGATATCACTGAACATGAAAATAAGTCATCCATACTATGCATGGTGTGCAACTGAGAAAACTTCATGGTGCAACAATTCAACTAATCACACAACAACATATGACCATGATATAACTCAATAAATCGTGTCGAGCTATTGATTTAGCCAATCGTGATTGACCAAGCTGTGGGCACTCAGGTTTATTCAACCAACAACAGAAGACACAATAGATATACCCAGTCCAATAATTTACTTTGCAAAACACCCTATATAGAACACAACCTACGTGAGCAACCCCAATATTCGTAACCAATGCCAACCATCAACCGAAACATCAAAAGTGTGAATATTAGTGAATGTATATCAACTAACAAATGCCACTGTGGTAGAGTAACAACCAACCGAACAAGCCATGGTAGCTATGCATAACAAGGCATCCAATCGACATAGKGTARATGCCCTTCCATTAAAATCGYTGAGTTACTTAGCATAAGGTGGGTGACTGTGACCTTAAAAAACAAATACCAATGTAAGGTTTATTGCTAATATCACAGAGGCAGTGACGAGAAGCCATACCAACATGATGGCTATACGTCCCACGGGTGAGMCCATATTCAAGGTAACAAACCACAATAACTGGAAACAACTTGACAKGCTCGACAATTTCCCTATGCAACCCCAACCTAGAGGGTTAAGGGTTTGTATAGTAGCCTTCATAGGAGGAATGAAACTAACTTCAGTGAGACTTTGAGGCCGAAGGTGTATGCACAAGGGGCTGTGGTGCTTGTGGACGAGAGACAGTTCCTTGACAAGGCCAAAACAATAAAACATGGCTCTTAATTAAACCCAATAACAATGAAGACAATCATCCAGCCGTGATTTTAAACAAAACCCTTCAACCAACACACAATGGTAATAAAGAACTATCACACAGGAAAACTAACAATCCAATGAACTTAACTGATATAAGCCGAACCATCTATTTTCCATTCAAATCCAAAATTCCACACAATTGCAGCACTCAGGACAAACACAAACCCACACAACTGAGCCAAAATCATTTCATAACCAGAGTGAAGTCAAGAATGGCCAAAAGAGACATACCTGTTAATCGAAATCCTTAAGACGAGCCATAATCACCATAATCAACATCAACCTGAAACATAGCATAACCACCATAATCAACATCAACCTGAAACATAGTATAATCACCATAAAAAATGCAAGCCATCACTTCCATGAGCCACCAACGTTATAACATATGTATATCAGCTACCGATTCCATTAAGAAATGCATAACCAATGCATTATCACCTTGCCAAATGCGCCACCAAATTTTCCACCATATGCATATAAAAATGTAACTTAACAATATTTCATAGCCATTTCTTTGTTAGCTAGGACTTAACCACTATCAACAAGTATTTTCATGCATATAATATCGTAGAGCTAGGTCTCTTTTGCATTAGATATAGTATTTTTCTTTTCTTGAAAATGCCTTTCTGCAATTTTCACTAACATTTTTTTTGTACAGGTGCGAGAAGAACAAATACCATAAATGAATAACAGGTTGTAGTATCATGAAGGAACAACATCTCAGAGCTTAACTGATATCAACGACAATCATATTCTCATCAACCATGTAAAACTTTGTACAACATCATCATAACATTGAAAATGAACAAACCTGATCTTGAAAAGTTCAAGGGTGTCCCACCTACTAGCATTATTTAGTCTTATATAATAATAGGCTTAACAACACTTTGCAGGCGAAATTACGTTGACATTTTCAATCATCAACAAACTGGCGACTCCACAAGGAAATTTGTTTTTAACAGATTAGAACTCAAAACTCATGGTTTCGCAGACCAAGAATAGTAATCTCAAGAAGACGTGACTCGAATGATTATGCATCAGGGGGAAGTGAGCGGATTTAATGGAAAGATGACCGGGAATTTGGGAGTAGCTCATGAAAAGTGTTAAGTATGAGGGGCTTTACTAGTGTATGCATAATAATTTGACTGAAATAAGCTCTTAACTTGAAAGAGGAAACTTATAGATTTGCTCTTAAGATCTTGATGGATGAAGAAATGGCAAGCAGAAGCGGGAAACAACCAATTCCTCGTAAGATAGCAGTGGAAATATGTAACAAATTCAAGGTCCCTTCAGCGGAGAGATCATAATAGCTGTGCAATATTGATCGTTATTGACTAATAATGCTTTGGAGGAGTGTCACTGTGGCAGAATTGATCCAACAATATAACCTAACCAAATACTAAAAGATGATAAAGACAAAATTTGCAACAGAAGTAATAATGCAGAAATTAAAACAACAGTAAAAGACAGAAATAAAACGCAGCAAGAAAAAAAATCAACTTAAAAAGCAGAAACCAAAGTGTTGTAAAGCAGAAAAAGAAGCACAAAAAATTGAAAACAAAGATAAGCTACTAGTATACAGAAAGATCCAATCAACAAAGAAAACTTTTCACGTTGGTCCCTCGCAATACTTCAAGCGACGACTGTTAGTGCTGTGAGAAAACCATTGTCTGTGTAATTCCTTTAAAATTACCAAGTTAGTGTCCAAGACAAAAGTAATCTAGAAATGACCCAACACTTGACACTCTGACGTAACTATCAACCTTTTGATGTATATGATTAAATCATCAAGATAAACATGGATACTGACCAATTCATCAAAAGTTGTGTGTATAGGTCTTTTTAAGGCGATACTTGTATCAAATAAGCCAGAGGGTAGGCAATTGTAAGACATAGTATCACAATTAGAAATGAAAGTGGTTTTGTGATAAATTGCCCCTTCTACCTTGATTTTATTGTAACCAAAGAAACTGTCAAGTAAGGGCTCCCAGTATAACTCTACGATCTATTGCTGAAACATTTTCATCTTGAGAGGAGGAAAATGATTTCTTATAATTGCTTGCCTGAAATTTCGAAAACTAATGCAGGTTCTAAAATTATCAAGGGTCTTCGAAGCGGGTTCCCCATTGGAAACCCCTTCAGGGTGGACAAAATAAAACATTTCAGTTCTTAAGGAATTCCTCAACTCCCTTCGAAAGGTTGCTTCCAGTGCATAGTTCACAAGTCTTTGTTTTTGCCTGGTTGTTTTCATAATATGTTGAAAAAGACCTGGATCAAAACCACGAAGAATCACATTAAACCAAGCAAAAACATTTTTAAATCCACTAAGTAAATCAACATATTTCATTTCTTCTTTATTAGAACCCTGGATATTTATTTTAACGTTCGATGAATATCCAGGTGTCTTAATGTTCATGGAGATGGCTGTAACCATCTTCAGTTGTGACTCCTCTTCCTTTTCTTTATTTCCTCCAACACTCAATGAAAATGAAGTCTCAAGATGAATCAAGCCCTCAGGAATCTTATTATTTTTCATGGATATAAGTTCCTCGGGCTTAAGAGGTTCATTTTGGATGATTGCGCAAATTCTCTCATCATCAGGGAGGGCCTCCCAAGATTCTATATGGCTAGGAATATATGGATGATATAGCAGTTGAAAAGCACAATTAGGCCTGTGAGGCGAAAGTTGTTGATTAGGGAAGGCTGCAAAGACAGCTAACCGACCAGCCATGGAATTCAATTCCTTCTTCACATGAGTGATGATTAAAGATAGCAAGTTCGAGACAAGTGCCCAAACAGTTTGGGAGTATTCTTCTACTAGCTCGTTGCCAGGAGAACATATTTTGCGTATTACGTTCACAACAAGCTCAAAACTTCCAAAAACTGAAAGGTGACCACAACCGAGATTAAGGGCATTCTCAATGCCTAATAATAAATCTTTGAAATCAGTGACATTATTCAAACAAGCAAACTCTAACCTGTAGGACATATTATGAATTTTCCCTGCAGGAGAAACCAAGGTAATGCCAACCCCATTTCCTTCACTAGAGCATGAACCATCAAAATACATATGCCATAAATCCTTATCTAAATCAGTTCTTTCCAAAGGAATATTATCCTCTTCAACAAAGATGGAATATACTCCTAGGTCTTCTTCGACATGGTTTACGTTGGATTGCGGAACATTCTCTATGTAGGGTGAAATCCTTCCCTCTCTAAGAACTATGATATTCTTACCATTTCGAGGAACGAATAAATGTGTCCCGTCGAGTGAGAGGTATCCACCTGTTAGGGCTTGCCAATATCTTCCCAAGATAATTGAATAATTGCTCACATGCATATCAATCACCTGAATGCTAAGGGTTGTCCTTATCTTAGGATGAGCACATAAAAACAAGGTTACATCCTTGATCTCGCCTATGGTCGTTTGTTGCATACTATTATAGGAAAACATTCTTCTGGTGTTTTCGTTTGTACAAGATAAGCCTAGCTCTTCCATAATAATCTTCGACATGACACTTGGGCCTGAACCACCATCAATGAGGCAACAATGGGCGATTTTATCCATGATCTTTACAGAAATATAAAAAGGGGGATTTTTTACAGGGTATCTGAAGTTATGTACACCTAATTTATTTATAGAAGAATCCTCTTCGCTTACCTCTTCGGAAAGATTGGCTACAACGAAAGCTTTTCCTTCCATGAATTGTTTCAGATGCATCTGTTGTTCAGGGACGACAACCATGTCTAGGAGGGTTGCATCTGCCTTGATGTTGGCCAATTGATTCAAGATATTGTATTTGAAAGAGCGAGGAGGAGGAGTGATCCCTTGACTCTCAGGAACTTTGGGAACCTGGGGCGTAGTAGAGATTGAAGATGAAATCGGGTTAGAAGAACTACGAGGAGGGTCAAATTTTCCTTTTGGGGCATAGGCTTTGTTCCTAGTATTGATAACCATGACATCTTCTGGCTCGGAAAAATCTAGGACAGTGATAGTAGCTTCTAGTATTTTACCAAAGATCTTGTCTCTGGCACTTTTCCTTAACTCACATGTGGTTTCTTCATGGTGTTCCTCGCAAAAGTTACACCAAATCCAAGGCAGGATAGCCTTCAGATGGAAATTATTTTCAACTAGACCTCTAAAAGGAGGGACATAAGAGGATGAAGGTCCAGGGGTGAGTGGGTTGACAGTACCTTTCCGCTCAAAAGCTATCATACGGTTGTTCATATCTTGTATCAGCTGTAAGAGAGGGAACATATTTGTTTGTCTAACTGATTCTCCCTGGGGTAGACCAGTTCGTTCAAGTTGTTCCTCATACTCTGAGCAAGTGTGCAGAGCGGAATCAAGATTATCAATGGCCCTTTTTTCAAACCTGTGACGGTAAGGAGAAGGCAATGCATTGTAGTAATGCATGAAGGCGACTTCGTTCTGAGGGAGGATAAGTTCTGGGATTTGATTATACAACTTGGTGAAATACAAGTTGAAGGACCTGATGGTCTCACCATCTTTGTAAGTGGCGTTGTTGTACTCCCTTAACTTCTCAGTAGGGCTTTTGGATTGCCCGTAAGTGGATCGGAACCAATAAATCAACTCATCCCAAGTAGACAAGATCTTAGGAGGAAGGTCAAAGAAATCAACCACAGCCTTTCCTTCCAAGGAATTGACAAACAAGCGCATGCAAGTGTCATTGTCGTTAGCCCATATGTTTTGACAAGCATTAGAAAATGCCACTAGGTGTTCATTGGTACTGACAGTGTTATTTCCTGAAAACCTAGGYAAATGCTCTTTAAACTTTGGAAGCGAGTGAGTAGCAGGTGCTAGGTTAAGAGGAGAGGACACATGCCATGGTGTGGTTGTGGCATCTTCTTCGAACTGAAAAAGGACATACTTTTTAATGAATTTGGTAGGGTTTGTAGTAGATTGGACAGGGATATGGTGGTTGTACAAGCTACCAATCATTGATGACGATGAATATTGGGAAGATGGAGCACCACCAGAGCCACCACTAGATGCCATCTTGTGGATGATAAATGAGGGAAAGAAAGACGATCTGGACGAATCGGATAAAGTTCTCCTTAGAGCACTTTGTTGGGCAGATAACACAACTTTTCTTCTTCCTATATCAACAATATGATTGATTTCAGGTGACAAGCCTCTTCTTCTTCTAGAAGCAAGAGAATCTAAGGACATGAAAGAAAGGCCAAAACTGAAGAAGCAAAAAGGTTACTGTTGATTTCTAGGCTGCCTACGTCTAGCTTCCAATTGTTCTTGAACACTAATATCTCTTTCAATTGCTGCCCAAGAATGGTTAAGTTCGGCACAGGTCGTAGCAGTGTCTAAAATAGTATGAAATAGGTTCAAGGCAATGTTGGTCTGGCCTTGGAGACTAGGCTCAAGATTGAGTTGTCTTGCAACAAGAATAGTCATGAATAGCAAAACAATCAAAGAATCAAAAACAAAAAAAGAAAGATGTATCGATGAAAATTGAGTATAAAATTTAACCAGAGAGATATCGAAAATCTCCCCAGTATAGTCGCCAAATAAATGTTGAGTACAAGATATGAATTGATCTTACTCAAGCATTTTTAGACTTTACTTGGCTAAAGTAAAGTAGACGGGAATATCACCCTATGTTATAGCCAACAAAAATATATATCCTAACTCACAAGTATTAATTACAACTTCTTGGGCTAGTCTTTTATCAACAAAATCTTGTTGGAAATTCAGTTGCTGAAATAAATGTAAGAACATAATTAAAGACACCAAGATGATACTAAAGATATATGAGACATAAAACAATCCTTTATTTCATTCCAATTCACCAAAGAGTCACTGTCTTTACAAAACCTCACACAAAAATCGTGGACCAAAGTCAAACTTAGAAATCCTCGATGGAACATACAAAAGAAGCTCTGACAGAAAATCAAAATTGAACTCTAAAAGCTGGATAAGTTTGCCACAGATTGTTGCCCACTCGATTATGCACAATAACCTTTATCAGTCATGAAAATTAATTCATAAACAGACAAGCCTACACAAACTATCAAAGATAGATCAACACCTCTGAAGAAAAAGTGTCTGAATGATTTGATTCAGTCCTGAATATTGATGTCTACAATAAGACCCTGCTATCACAAAAGAGAATTAGGCTATGATGAATATATGAATGRATGAAAACTGAACTATCTCAACATAAACTCAAAGAACAAACCTTAGCATGTTTTGTGCTTTTATCCTCCTCTTGTTCCTCCCCTTAGTTCATCTTTTAACAATTTATAATTGGTTAGAGTAGCTAAACTAACTTATTAGTTAAGCTAACATAAGGCCTTAACTAACTTTAGTTAAGGAAGGGAGAAAAAGTAATAATCATAATAGAGTCATAATTAAATAATAACTAATAGGTGGGACCCCCTTGCGACTCCTTTAGTGATAACAATCATCACATCATAAGATAATCCATTTGTTAAGAAAACACACCCCTTGTGCCTCCCTTCAAAACATATTTTCCTTTGAAAATTTTAGCTCATAAATTTGAAAATATTTCAAACTAATACTCATATATATAAAAAAAAAAACATGTTGTCCAAAATCCATGGAGTCTACTTTCATAAAACAATAAATAACATAAAATTTAAAAACCATATTTTCCAGTCTGTGAAACAACCATTCCTTGGTTGTTGTTGTCACCTCCTGATTTCCCTGAAATTGCCTTGAGATGGGCATAGTCTTTAGGATTTATCTCATTGATCACGTGGGAAAAATCATCCCTCAAATGCATCCGTGAAGACATGGATTTCTCAGAGTCATCAGAGGGTGAGGAAGGGGCAATAACAACTTTTCCTTTATCAGATGCATGGTGGGCTCCAGTCTTCAATCTCTTGCTGGCATGGGAGGATTGCACTAGCGAGTGGTTAGGGCCAGCTTGGGCAATGGGGTTCAAAGGTGGGGGAGCATACCAGGTTAAGTTTGTCCAGCCACGGTGTTGGGAGACTGCCAGGTGAACAATCTCCTGCCACCCATCGTTTTCTGGGACTTCAGGCTGTAAAGAGACATGATGAGGCACATGTATAATGGGGGCTTGAGGGGCTTGGAAGGGAGGCCTTTCAGGCCTCGGTTGGACTATTCCCTGTCCAATCCAATTGAAGAACCCAACATGGAACAATTGACCAAGCTCTTCAGAATCAACATCAAAATGTGTTGAGAACCTAGGCCTCCTTAGGCCTCAGTTCCAGTTACCTCTACCTCTGTTTCCTCGGCCATGACTTCCCTGACTGAAAAAACTCATCCTGCATATGTTAACAAATATCAAATAGTCTTTTAAATAACCATGCATGACAACTCCTTAAACATACAAAATAGATTTGGCTCGGAATGTATCAGGCTCATGCAATCCAATCCATACAAATTGTTCTAATGTTAATCAATGGGCAAGGGGGTGGAAAAAATGTCCAGGGATACATGAGGGGTTTGTAATTAGAGAAAATATGATATAATGAAAGGGGAGAGATATGGTCACTTCTCAATGATAACAACAATCAACTGTAATAAAACCAATAAACCTCACTACAATCCACACAGAATTCTGCCACTTTTATCCAATCTAACACATAAATTTTCTTAGTTGTGATCAATATCAGAACATGGGGTGAATAAAATGAATATGGGATATGTGAGGGGGTTGTAATTAGAGGAAAATAAGATAATGAGAGGGGAAAAAAATGTTTACTGTTCATGATATTAATCAAGCAATCCATAACATCAACCAACAATCAGATGACTGAGTAATAATTCCTGTGCATTTAACTAGTTCAATGTCCAATAATAAAATATCCAACACAGTGCCATTATTAAAGGTAAGTATTTCACACAATTTGTAAGAGGTTTTGTCCCCTTTGTTCGCACATTCTGCATGTTATAACAGTCAACAACAACACTCATTCCCAATCTGTAATCATTAACATCCACCACTGCCATACATTCCTCCAATCTATATTTAAAAGTCATATTTCCTAAATAATAATGAAGTCATTATTTCTGCAATAGATCAAATCAAGGTTTGTAATGATATTCGTTCCCATATATATATGTAAAAAATAATCAAGATAATCAAAACCTCACACGCCACGACTGAAATGATAATTGACTATACAACCAAACAACGACCATTTAGACACAGACTATGCAGGAGTAAATTTCCAAGGCAATGTAACCATGCCACTGTAAAACAAAACAACTCAATGTGACTTAAAAACTGAACCAAATAACCAACACACCTGTCATCAACAATGGTCAATTTGCAATCAATAACATGCTTAAAAATTAGTGGATATCACTGAGTATGAAAACAAGTCATCCATACTACGCATGGTGTGCAACTGAGAAAACTTCATGGTGCAACAATTCCACTAATCACACAGCAGCATACGACCACGATATAACTCAATAAATAGTGCCGAGCTATTGATTTAGCCAATCATGATTGACCAAGCTGTGTGCACTCAGGTTTATTCAATCAACAACAAAATATGCAATAGATATACCCATCCCAATACTTTACTTTGCAAAACACCCTATACAGAATGCAACCTGCGTGAGCAACCCCAATATTCGTAACCAATGCCAGTCATCAACCGAAACATCAAAAGTGTGAATATTAGTGACTATATATCAACTAACAAATGGCACTGTGGTAGAGGAACAACCAACCGAACAAGCCATGGTAGATATGCATAATCAAGCATCCAATCGACACAGAGTAGAGGCCCTTCCATTAAAATCATCGAGTTACTTAGCATAAGGTGGGTGACTGTGAACTTAAAAAGAAAATAGCAATGTAAGGTTTATTGCTAATATCACAGAGGCAGTGATGGGAAGCCATACCAACATGATGGCTATACGACCCACAGGTGAGCCCGTATTCAAGGTAACAGACCATGGTAACTAGAAACAACTTGAAAGGCTCGACAGTTTCCCTATGCAACCCCATTCTGCAGGGTTAAGGGTTTGCACATTAGCATTCATAGGAGAAAAAAAAACTAACTTCAATGAGACTTCGAGGCCGAAGGTGTACGCACAAGGGGCTGTGGTGCTTGTGGACGGGAGACAGTCCCTTGACAAGGCCGAAACAAGAAAACATGGCTCTTAATTAAACCCAATAACCATGAATACAATCATCAAGCCATGAATTTAAACAAAAGCCTTCAACCAACACACAGTTGTAATAAATAACTATCACCTAGGAAGACTAACAATCCAATGAACTTAACTGATATAAGCCGAACCATCTATTTTCCATTCAAATCCAAAATTCCACACAGTTTCAACACTCATGACAAACATAAACCCACACAACTGAGCCAAAATCATTTCATAACCAGAGTGAAGTCAAGAATGGCCAAAAGAGACATACCTATTAATCGAAATCCTTAAGACGAGGGGTGGCCGAACGGTTTCACCCTGCTAAAAATCCGAAGCGTGAACACAACAACAAGATCAAACAGTAGTCCGACGAGGGTGGCGACTAACGGGAAGGGTAAATGTGACGTGTAGTAAATTAACGTCACCTCCACCCTCATCTCATTTACTCCACAGTACATGTCAATGAGCCTTCCATTAAGACCATTAATCAACCAATGCATCGATAGTATCAACAGATTTAAACCATAGCATAATCCAAGTCCACATAATAATTCAACCATTTGCAATCACCTTGCCAAATGCGCCACCTATGTTTACATTTCTGATATAACTCAAATAAATCGCTTGACCACTACATAATCTAAACTATCATGTATAGAATCATCACCAAATAGCGTGATCAACATCAACCCGAAACATAGCATAATCACCATAAAAAATGCAAGCCATCACTTCCACGAGCCACCAATGTTATAACATATGTATATCATCTACCGATTCCATTAAGCAAAGCATAACTAATGCATTATCACCTTGCCAAATGCGACACCAAATTTTCCACCATATGCATATAAAAATGTAACTTAACAATATTTCATAGCCATTTCTTTGTTAGCTAGGACTTATCCACTATCAACAAGTATTTTCATGCATATAATATCGCAAAACTAGGTCTCTTTTGTATTAGATATAGTATTTTGTTTTTCCTCAAAATGCCTTTCTGCAATTTTCACTAACATTTTTGTTGTACAGGTGCGAGAAGAAGAAATACCATAAATGAATAACAGATTGTAGTATCATGAAGGAACAATATCTCAAAGCTTAACTGATATCAACGACAACCATATTCTCATCAACCATGTAAAACTTTGTAGCACATCATCATAACATTGAAAATGAACAGACCTGATCTTTAAAAGTTCAAGGGAGTCCCACCTACTAGCATTATTTAGTTTTATATAATAATAGGATTAGCAACACTTTGCAGGCGAAATTACATTGATGTTTTCAATCGTCAACACACACAAGAGGGTGCTCAAACCCTAGAAGACTAGAGCCCAAGAGAGGTGTGCAACTTTTCCCAAGGAGAAGTACTTGCTGAAATTTCCAAACTCACTTGAATGATATGTTTCCACAATGGGGATTTTACTTTTACTGATACTAACCTAAACCTGTCAACTGAAGTGTCTATTGGCTCAACATGGCCAACCTCTCTAAGTCACATAATAATAATAATAATTATTATTATAATTAATATTAATATTAACCAGATTAATTATCTTTTACATTTATTATTAATCACATTAAGGTGGGGACAACCTGTACCCTTTACATAAAAATTATGGTTACAAGAAGGTTTGACTCTTCACCAATAT